>APFE030058627.1:0-30057 GCA_000404065.3 Pinus taeda
TATGTAATGTAAAGGAGGTTACCCCCTCGAAGAGGCTGAATTCTAAGGCGTTGATCTATCTTTTCTATCTTTTTCTTGAGCTGGTTTCATAACGGAAAGGTTTGTTTCTTTACATCTTATAAGGACTTTTTCCAAATTTTCTAATGCCTCTTCAAACAAATCACCATAATCTGTAAAATCATCCATATATACCTCTACAAAATCATGGATTAGATCAGAAAAAATTCCTAGTACTGCTCTTTGGAATGTTGCGGGTGCATTACGTAATCCAAAAAGAAGCACTCGATAAGCAAAAGTTCCCCATGGACAGGTAAATGTGGTCTTATCCTGATCTTCAGGTGCTACCTGAATTTGATTATACCCACTAAAACCATCCAAAATTGAAAAGTACTTTTTGCGTGCTAATGTATCTAATACTTGATCGATAAAGGGCAAAGGAAAGTGATCCTTCAAAGTTGCTTTATTCAATTCGCTGTAATCAATGCATACCCTCCATTTACCATTTTTTTTAGGTACTATAACCAAAGGAGAAACCCATCGGCTATCTGAAATTAGATAAATGAAGTTTACATTGAGTAGTTTTTGGAGCTCTTCTTTCACTATCTCCCTAAGATTTGGGTTCATCCTTCTCTGAGGTTGTCTGATTGGTCTATTGTTTTCCTCGATATAGATATGATGGATGCAAGTCTTAGGGTCAATACCTTTCATATCAGTATACTCCCATGCAAATGCAGTAGAGTGTTTTTGCAAGATTTTGGTTAGCTCTTCCTGTTGTGACTTTTCCAAATTTTTGTTGATATTCAATGTTTTACCTGGAAAAATCTCAATGGTAGAACTACCGAACTCTTCCATAGAGTAAAGAGACATTTGTCTTGATGATAAATACTCAATGTCAGAATCTAACAAAAATTGTGTGTGGTCATATTCTGAAGATGTTTCAAAATTTTCTATTGTGTTTAGAATTTGACTATCTTCACTAATTTCAGAAATGGTAAAGACAGGTTGTATGCTGTCCTCATCATCGACCCATTCATTGTCTCCTACTTCTGTAATTGCTTTTGATGGAGGATACAAATTGAATTTCTTTGTCGAACTACCATAAAAAATGTACATATCCCCAGATCTACAACTAATGAAAGCATCAGTTGTGGCTAGCCAAGGTCTTCCTAAGATGAGTGAGTGCCCTCCTAAATTACTCTTGGGAGCCAAAATCATGAAATCTACTGGATATTCCCAAGAATCTAAGGAGAATGAAATATCTTCTAATACACCATCTGGTTTGATTATTGATCTATCTGCAAGTTGCAGTAAGGTAGGTGTAAAAATAAGATTAGGAAGTTTAAGCTATTCCATAGTTTGTCTACTCATAATGTTGATAGCAACCCCTAGGTCAATCAAAGTGTTTGGAATTTCTATCCCATTTATATGTGTCTTAACAATTGGACTTCCTGGATCTACATACTTCTACATGGTAATTTTTCCCATCATGATATCTGCAATTTTTCCTACCAGGTGGATTCTTCTTGTATCTCTTGGTTTCCTTCCTGGTCTTTTAAGACTCAACTCCTTTATTGTTTTTTCTAGAATAGGAATCTCTCTAATGGCTTGTAGAAAGGGAATATTGATACATACATTCTTTAATTCATCTAGGAAATCATAGTTAGGCAACAAGATTTGTTTTTCCACCCCTTTATCAATTTGTAATCTTTCATGGAAAGGAGGCATGGATGAAGATGCAGGTTGCTCAACTATAGGAGTTGTGGGGGTTGACTCTTTTTCTTTTTCTTTTTGAGTGTTTTGGTTTTGAAGAAATGCTTCCTCGGAACCTTTATTGACTTTAAGAGAATCCTCCTTAGAGGTATCTTGCTCTTGAACATCTATAGAAGTTTTTTCTAAAACTCTATTAGACCTGAGTTGAAATATAGGTCGGAAATTGTTGTCATTCTACCATGTAAGCATTCTGAGGATTTTTGTTGTTGGGATTTGGAAATGGTTGAGTTGGTAGTTGATTTGTCTTTTGTTGAAATGGAAGAAAGAGTTGAGGATTTGGATTTTGTTGAGAAGGTTGTTGTTGTGGAAATGGTAATGAAAGTTGTGGGTTTTGATTTGGAAGTTGTGTATTTTGTTGATTTTGAAAAGATGGAGGATATTGATAAAATTGAGCAAATCTCCCATAAGGATTTTGCATCCCTTGTGCCCATGATTGATATGAATTTTGAGGTTGGGGCAAAGGCTGTTGCCAATAATACCAGTTTTGCGGGGGCTGAAAGTTCATAGGGTTAAATCCTTGATTTTGTTGCCCCTGGCAAGGTCTTCTTGAAAAAAACAAAGGGACTCCACTGAATTTGGATCTTCTTGAAAGATAGCTTTGAGCCTAGGGATTGAAGGACAATCCTTGGTCTCATGACTTTCTGAGAAAATCATATATGTTTCTACAACTTTTGCATCCAAGGGGCATTCCCTTAGAGCATGTTTCTTCCTACATTTTGGACAAAAGATGGCCAAGGCATCAGCTTTTGTTTTCTGCTTGTTTTGTATTTTAAGGGTGTCTAGTTGTTCACTAAGGCTCCCTAGAATATCAATTTTGAATTCATCAAGCATATTGCCAATCTCTGCCCTACTTATTGATCCAGTTGCAGATTTTTTTTCTCTAATAAGAGAAGGATCTCTAGGCCCTTTTCCCATTTTAGATTTTCCCCTCGAGAGATGGACACATAGTTCTGCTATGTCATGAAGTGGAAGTTGAGAAATGTCTCCCTTTCCCATCATGTTTAAAATATCTATCCATTCATCTCTAATGGCTTTCAATAAAAGGGCTTTCAAGGTTTCGTCATCTAAATTACTCACTTTTGCTCTCTTTAAGTTGTATTGAAATCTTTCAAGTAAATCCTCCAAGTTTTCATCTTCTTTTTGCATCATTTTGAATACCTCATCCTTATGATTGGTGGGCATACAATAGTCCAGGTATCTATCCAAAAATGTTTGTTTCATATCATTCCAAGTCCTAATAGATTGAGTGACCAATCCCATGAACCATTTCAAAGCGGCTCCTTTCAATGCTGAAGGAAACTGCGTGAGTTTTTGAGAGTCTTCCATATAGTTATAGGTTCGACACAAGACTTCAAACTCAAATAGAAATGTTTCAGGATCCTCACTTCGCAACCCATAAAAGTTTGGGAGGACATATGGTGAGATGTTTTTCATTGTTGCATGGGTTTCCTCATCAACTATAGGGAATCCAAATGAGTTATCTCCTTCCCTATTTCCCCCATTGTTACCTCTACCTCCTCCATTATTTCCTCTTCCTCTACCTCTACCCCCAAATCCATTTAATACTTCCTCCATCATGATAGTTCCCTCAGAGTCTTATAGTTCTTCTATCAATGGTGGACGAGAGAGAGTTTCTCCCTTTCCCTCTTCTGCTGGTGATTCTACTTCTTTGATTACAATATGTTCCCCTGTAGAAGTGAAGAAAGGTTCTTCTCCTAGATCAAATTTAGTAGATAGTGTGGGAGAATCCTCTAATTCAGCTGTTGCTCCTTGAATTCCAGGAATCCTAAGGCTGGGAGTAGATCGAGGTGAATCTTGTCCATGCCTTGAAGTAGCTGGAGTTGTGAAAATCGAACTCTTGGCCCTAGCTATAAACCTTCCCCTAGAATCTCTTAATATATGCATGTCATTTTTTAATTTTAATTTTTAATTTTTTCATTCAATTCAGGCTAATAATTCTCTTTCTGATCTTCCAGATCACACTAGGTGCAAGAAGAGAGCATAATCAAGAAATTATTGAATTAACAACTCTTTTTTCTGATCCTCCATATCACACTAGGTGCAAGAGGAGAGCATACTTCAAGAAGTTATCAATTTTTCCTTTCTTTTTTTTTCAAGAGATTGGCTACCCAGTTACACTTCCCTGGGAATGGCACAAAAATGTTTAGTCAATTTAGTGTGTCCTAAATTGCTACATTAATTATCAATCTGGGATTCGTAAACTGATGAAGTGTGGCGCACTATATGTGAGAGACAACCTATTTCTTGCTTTTTATCAATTTTATCTTGTTTTGGGGGGTTTTATCTTGGTTTGTCTCCTAATGCAAATGATAATCTTATTGCTACGTTTTAAGAATACTTTAGAAGGCAAGTTTGGGTATCGATTTTAAGGCAATTGTGTACTCTATAATGATTTCCAAAACTTAACACTTCAGAAGGTCTTAAAACATACTAGTGATGAAATTAATACTTGAACAAGAATGAAAATGTGTTGCTATTCAAATCAAAAAAATAATGAACTACTGATCATGAAATCACTATCTCTATTGCTTATCTAAATACAGAAAGAAAAATGAGTTAAGCTACTACAGTCAACAAATCAAAAACTGCAAACTAATAAAAGTAAAATCAATTCACTTCATTCATAGTCTGATAGCTCACCAAGTAGTCTAAGCTATGGCTCTGGAGATAACGTCAATGATATGAGGAATTTGATATCTAATTGCAGAAAAATAAAGCTAAAATCAAATCACATCATTCATAGTCTGATAGCTCACCAAGTAGTATGGCTCTAGAGATAACGTCAATGATATGAGGAATTTGATATCTAATTGCAGAAAAATAAATCTAAAATCAAATCACATCATTCATAGTCTGATAGCTCGCCAAGTAGTCTAAGCTATGGCTCTGGAGATAACATCAATGATCTGATGGATTTGATATCTAAACTAACTGACAAAGAAAATGAATAAAACTGAAATCAAAGCATAACTGAAATTGAAAAGCTAAGAAAAGCAAAGTCAGCAGAGAGGCTAATCTCATGTCACTAGTTATTGTAAAAATTGTATGAAAATGCCCGAGCCTACTCTACCCTGAAACACACACACTGATCAGTGTTAGCAACAATATACAAAGCTTGAAAATCATGTACAGGAATGAAATGTTAATATCATGACAAATGAAATATACACAGGTGGATAACTATGAAATATGTGCAATGGAAATAAGGAAACAATACATAAAAACTTTACAGCAATAATTAAAACAAAACCTCAGCATGCAGGGGCCCTCTGCACAGCCTTGGTCAACACACTATTAGTCTGGAATTACGCTCACATAGTCATGTAAAACAAATTCTTGTTATATTGCAAAATAGAGGAAGACTCCTCTCGTTACAACAGCATGACCAGTTCACAGCACAGTACAATAACTAACAACAAAATGACAGCAAAAACTAACTAGTTCTATGTGTATGCAAACACATTATTTATAAGGGAAATTTCATAACAGTTTTCCTATGAAACATCTTCGACTGAGGACACGTAAAAGGACAACATCTGTAAGCTTAGCATAATGGTTGCCAAGATTATTCAATCTATCAAAAGTGGTTGTTGAATTCGCATCATGGGGCAGTCTACAGCTGTCAAGATGAACCCCATGGCTCTAGGAATGGTTCTGGATCCTTCACGTGTTTGAAAACAGAGTCCTGCTTGCCGTAGAACACTTCGTTGACCAACGTTTGATGAAAGGCTTCCTCTGCGAATTTGGCTGAACCAATAGGACCTAATCCATGTCCAAGTCATTCCTAACTTGCCCATGTGCCTTGTTTTGCTTGATGACACCTGCAACCTAGAGTTTAACAAAAACAGCTACGGAAAGTTGAATCAGCTGCTGAAAGTGGCTGCATTCCACAGCTAATGAGCAAAATCTAATTCAAACAGCAAACAAAAAAACATAGTTAGAAAACCACTTAAATGCTCTTTTAAAATCAATATGCAATGATTTTTGATAGCTTATGAGGTATTGGTGAGGGGAAAAAGTCTAGGAAAATGTGTGGGAGAGATGTAGTTTCAGGGCTCAACATGGGTCTCCCAATTCTCTCCAATGTTTTCTTTGACGAAACGTTCACATCAAACCCCAAATCGAGAATTACTTGATCCATCTCATATTCTCTGATTTGCGTAGTCAGTCTTACCTTGCAACCAGTTCTCTTCTTGCTTTTACCCACCTTACATACCATGTGTTGTTATGAGAAAGGTTTAGTTTCTCTACTATAGTTATCTACCAACTCCTATAGCCCTTCTACTACCCTCCTATCTCTTATTATCTTTATGCAAGTCTTTAAAAATTATGCTAATACTGAAGGTTCTATGTCCTGTGCAGTATTGCTTCCTCCAAACTTAACCTGGCTTCCTAATGCAGAAGCTTCTGCGAAGCTCTTTTTCGCCTCCATAAAGGTTTCCTTTTATTTACTTAAATCAAACCTGACTTCCTTCTTAGCAGCCTTGCGTACCTTTCCATCTACTTTTGGTTGCTTCCCCTTGTCTTCGCCGGTAGGTATACCGCTTCATATAGCAATATTGACACTAAGCTTCTCTTTGCGAGGCTTTGACCTCATTATTTGGATATTTTGCGTAGGATATTGGGTCTGAGTCTTATTTTCTTGCATCTTCGTTATAAGTATCGAGAAATTTTCTATGACATGGTCAAACTGCCTACAATACTGACAGTATGGGTATGCTGGATTTTTACAATCATGTGCAAAATGACTTGCTTCCCCACAATTGTAACAGATGATTTGACCATGACCTCTTCCAACTCCTCCTCTTCGCCCTCTTCCTCATCCTTGGAATCCTCTGCGCACCGCATTTGTGCCCTAATATTAAGGATGATTCTCTTCTTGCAGCCTATACATAGGGGTTTTTTCCATAATCAATTCATAACTTCGGCAATGGCATTCATCATGACCTACAGCTTTGCATAAATTGCAAAAAAACTGTTGTGGGGTCTGTACAAACTTCTATAGTAAATAAAAATTATTTTCCATGTGTTGTCCTGTTACCTGGCAAATAGAGCACCACAGTGCTACTCTCGTGCTCAGCGTAATGGTATTTTCTAGCTTCGAGAGGATAGGGCCCCCCCTATAATATAATTGTGATAAACCGAGCAATGGTCCTTGTCATGACCATGGCCTTTGCATTTCAAGCACCAAACTTTTGCGCGAACCTCAAGCTAGGCTTCCTTTCCCTTCTTTAGGCTCTGCAACTCCATATGTAGGCTAGCCAGCTGTGACTAAATCTACTACACTCCTAGATTCGTATCCTAAATGGGAGAAGCTTCCAATCTCATGGAAATCTCTAATGCTTCAGCGTGCATGCCAATTTTCTGTTGTGACAACGAAAATCTCAAATAAGGCAATAACGAAGCAATGTACCAATCTCTGTGTTGATCATCTGTGATCCTCATATTAGCCTGTTGGAGAAGACAGTTCAGCCTCTCATCAAAGTCCCATGCCGATTCATTTACCTTATGTTGGATCATTTTAAACTCCATCACTAACTGGGATTGCAACTTAGGCTTATTAAACTCATTTTTCAGCGCTTCTTGTGTTTCTAGCATAGTCGCATTTGGTTTAGTCGAAAAAAACTTAATATATCAGCTCAACGCTCTATCCTATAGCATTATAACTAGCCGCACTTTATTCATGTCATCATCTGTAACCTAATGTGCCTTACATAGAACATCTGCTACAAACCAGATTTTTTAGGGTCTTTAGTCCCTAGACCCTTAAACATAGGCATCTTCATTGTGCTTTCCATGTTGAATGGGGGAGGTGGAGGTGGAGGTGTACGTGTAGGTGTGTTAGGTGGAGGTGATGGTGGAGATGGAGTGGATGGATTCGGTATCCCTCTGATACCTTGTCTTACTGCTTGTGGCACACCTAGCGGTGTCCTCAGAACACTACTTTCTTCATCACTGTCAGACGCTCCTAACAAAGGGTTGTATTCAGCACCTAAATCTAGGTCTCTTCTGATTTTTTTTCCACTTCGTGTAGCCCCTGTCAGATCTCTTCTAAACATTAATTTAATGGCATAACCCTTTTCTTGCACAATAGAATTTTAATCCAACTATTCAGGGATTTCAGATACTTACCTCTAGTCCCTTTGAAGAATCGTTGTTCAGCTTCACTATAACTTATAGATGTATCGATTGTAAACTCAGTGATGAATTCACCCAAAATTTTATCGATCCAGTAATCAACAACCCTCGTGATCTTATTTTCTGAAGATTTGAGATGCGTTACCAACTCTGGAGTCCACACAATAGGGTTGTCCAACTTCCACATACCCTGACTATCTGCTAATTTTGACAACTGTTGGTGTATTTTTACACGGAAAAGAAAAAAAGAAAATTGCAAATGCTCGTCTATATACAGATATCTATTCATTTCACTTCCTTCAACATATGTGGATTCCTATTTTCCTGAGTTTCAAATTCGTACAGCTTCTGATCTATCCACTTCACGATTTACTTCTTAGTTGGGAACCATTTATTCGATATCACACATTCCTCAGACAGATCTTGCTCTTGGCAATGAAACCATTTGTTGGCTTGAGGGGTTGTGACCCAAGTTCAGATTTAGTTGTTCCAACCAATAAAACCCTAAATTGATAGCCCTTTCGGCAATAACCTGCTTAGCGTAGGCTGCAGTCTCACCCGAGCCAGTATTGTTGGATGACAGAACTAGGTTTATGCATCCACAGGTCAGTATGATGGGTTCCTGTGGCTTCTAGGACTTATTTTCGACCTTCACAAACCTTAGCCCTTAAAATATAGGTAATTGCAGTAACTTGCAAAAACAGAATCTAACCCTTCGCGAAGCACTTTAAATATTCATAACACCAAGTAATTGAACAGATCTACTACTTCCGCACATCAATTAAACAGTTCTTCATATAAATTAAGATAATCAAGTGAATATATAGAACTTTCATAAGGAAATACAAACACATAGATACACAATTATGGATCCAAAACAATCTTTATTAGATGTATTCTTTTCTGTTACGCTCTCTTCTTCCGTGCGCACACAACTACAAGGATCCACGCACTCAACTTGTGGACTTACCAAGGTCTCCATACACAAAGCAGTAGGAGCCTTCCCCTGTGCTTAAGTACAGGAATAGACTCTCCTGCCTCAGACTACTTTCCCATACAATTATCTTCTATTCTTGACTTCCTACGACTTGCTAAGAATTCTTTATATATATATTTTCCATTACAATACCATGGTTTGCAAACCATGGGTGGGTCACAAAACATCATATCTTCTGAAAAATAATGGACTAAATCCCCTTTGACTCCTATGACCTTCGCGCTATGCTCCTCAAAATGAAGGGACTTTACATAATTAGCAAAAATTGACTACAAAATCTACTCGAGGGGACCTTGTCCCAATAGTTTTTCCAACCAAGGCTATGGGACTAGTAACTCAACCCAAGTTGTTATAGGGCTCTAGAGCATTTGTCCAACCAAGGCTCTAATAAATAGTAGCTTAACCCAAGCTAAGGAAACATGAGAACCAAACAAAACAAACAATGAAAATAAACCCACAATTAACATGGTTATCCAGGAAATGGCAAAGCTAGGCAATCCACTGTCGATCCCAGCCATATATATTTTTACATGAAATTTTCACCAGGGTTGTTATAGAATCATCCCCCTTATGGGAACACCATCCTCCATGTTCAATGACACCTATGACCAACAAGACTGCTGAAAATAAAACATACTTTGCATGGAGCTTTATAACATAGATCATTGCAATATTCATAATGACCACTATTGAAACATGACAAACATACCATTTACTAGAGCTTTATAACACAACTCATTATGATATTTATAGTAACCACATATACACATATATGGTCTATGGAGATTTATAAATCCAGCTCGATATAGTATTTTACAATAATACACACATATACACATATGCACTTTTTCTCATCCAACAAATAAAATGATACGATGCTTGCATCCACAACAAGGGAATCCAGAGACTCACACCTACACCCTCAAATTAATACAAGGATTCACCTCCTTCCCATGAATTCTAGAATCCACTGCAAAGTCAAATCTACATCCAATGTCCAACGCTATGATCCTGCGCCACTTTTTCGCTCAGTGAACAGTTACCGGCTCATTGTTCTAGGGCACACTCCCAATGTGCATCAGATTCCATATGGCAATGATAATGACCAAAACAATCCATCCCTGGTCTTCCCTTCTCTACTACACAGTTGGGCAAACTGGTCAACCCCTTTCGTGGAGTCACTCACCTTCCAAGTTCTGTTGGCACCCCCATCTCAATTAGTTCATCCCTTAGTAAGGCTTCCTTGCATCGAAAGATACAAAACCAAGGCATATACCTGCCTCAAACCATCATTTCAGTCATAGCATGCTCATGGAAATCAATGGACACTATTGGGTACCATTGTCCCACAATGGCCCTGCTCCTAAAATGCTTTACCAGCATATTATTGCATGTCCCAATTTATTTCACTGCTGTTGTTAATTCTTGTAGTCTATTTCAAGCACTCAACTGGGCATGTTCATGCATTCTTGTTCCAAGCACATAATTTCCATTAGATTCAAAATAAGTTGAAATAACTTCAAATCATGCCTCATTAGTTGCTAGTCAATAAGGTACACTTGTAATCATGTTTACTTCCTGTCACAACAAGTAAAACTAGTATCTTTGATAAAATCATCATGTATAAACACATCACATCAAGTTAGAGTGAAATACAACCATCATAAATCAAACATAACCATCATAAACCAAAATCATAGATCACATGTAATCATCATAGACCGAAATCACAAATCACATGCATAATAAAACTGAAATAAAATGTTGATACTTATCGTTTAATCAATCCTTGTCTTCTACCTTTTCTTTATTCTGTACGCACTATGGATCAGTGTCCAGACCCAAAGAACACCAAGTGTCTTCTCCTCAACCATGTGCACACACACATAGTGTACATCCCACATATACAACCACACACAACATACCACACCATGAAATACATGCGTCTACACTTGACATACAACACATACACCTACACCCAATGTATAACACAACACAATACCTACCCCTGCGTCGAGTGTATGACACAACACAACATGTATAGATATATAATGCACATCATAAGATATACATCTGCACACAACATGCAACACCACAAAATTCATACACATATACCCAATATACAACACAACTCATACATCTATACCTTATGTACAATGCCACACAATACATGTACCTACACCTAATGTACAACAAAACAAAATACATGTACTACACAAAGTACAACACAAGGAATACACATGTCACGATACCGCGACTACACCATTCACATACATAGTACCGCATGTACACAACACAACATGTACGAAATGCACACAATACCACATGTACACCAGTACCATATGTACAACATGTACATGGTACCACCTGTGCAAAGCACCACCTACAAAACATGTGCTCAACATCACATGTACACGACACCACCTACACAACGTGTACACAATGCCACATGTACATCATACTACTTGTACAATGTGTACACAATACCACATGTACACAATACCACATTTATGACATGTACACGACACCACATGTACACAGTGCCACATGAATGAAATGTACATAGCACCACCTACACACAACACTACTTGTACCACATGTACACAACACCACATGCTCACAGCACCAGCTATACAATCATGCACACAACAACATATGTACATAACACCATATGTACAACATGCAGACAATTCCATATGTACATAGCACTACATATACAACATGTACATAGAACCCTACAAATCACTACATATCTAACATGCACACAACACCGCATATCCATCATGTACATAACATCGTCTATACCCAGCACTACATACGCTACATTCACACAACATTATCTATACCACCTTGTACATAACATTGCATAAACAACATGCACACACACACTATATATATACAACATCGCATGCAAACAACATCACAGATGCAACATGTACAACATATATAACATATGCACAACAATACTACCACACATCCAAACCACACTGTCTTTACCAAGAAACCTTGCTTCTAGTGTCTCTCTTCCATCCATGCTTACCCTAGCATGCCACGAACCACATTTCTTTCATTCTATTGATGCATCTCTTGGTATAACCTGTCCATAACATAGACATAATATAATCATGTAATATAATCTTATAACCAAATGATACTGACCTCGTAGATTTGTCAGGCTACTCTTCCCACTTGATTCCTCATGAACTAGGAACCTCCTCCTGTCATTTTCCTGCGTAAGCAATCATTCCTCCACATAGTGATCCCTGACAACCCTGTGAGATAATGATGTACACACATACATGTATATACACATAGATATTAGCATTAAATAATCAAGGTGGATGATGACCCTATCAAACATGACACACATATATGCATACAAGTATACATATATAACATCAACATAATCATGATCACAATATAATTACCAGATAGCATAAGGTCTAAGTTAAAAAAACTTTCTTATTTGTGCACAACATGCACAACATTGAGACTAACAGTTCCCAACATAGCCAAGGCATACGACGCCTCAATTCCATTTACTTTACCTTTACTAGCTACCTTCCTCATGATTATTTAGTGATTGTCCATTTAATACAATGGACCCAACTAGTCCAACCGACTATCATAGTCTTACCTTCCATTGTGCTTATTCATGCACTGAGATTCATGTAAATCTTACATTACCTTTCGGGTACCACACAACTCTCCCCGAGCTGCATTAACTTTCCTCTTTCCCAACTGATTCCCAAGACAAAACATAAAATTCAAGCATAAGAAACAAACAATAAGAAGACCATGAAAGCATATAACAACACGACACCACAAACAAAGTGGAATGATCATACACTAGACATAACAAAATTGTGAATCAAGAGCAAGCATATCATAAGAGACCAAAATCAAAATACTAGTAGCACACACCATTAATCAATCCCCATAGTTCCTAGTGCTTCCAAAGGAAAGCTCCACCTAAGCCTTCTTCAAGATTTCATGGAAGTCTTTTTGACATGCAATCCCCTGCATCATACTGCCATAAACACATAATATTTAGTGCATAAATAAACATAAGAATACACCAGTTACCTTACCATATTGTGCCAAGAACATTTCTTGCAACTAAACACATCCATGCCATCTCTTAAGGGGCTCACATTCCCTAGATAGATCCACATATAACTAAAGACTAGCTAATATACATGTTAAGTACATGTTCATGAATCTAGCACATATCCACATACTGTTAGGCGAAACCATGATTAAGAAGACTTCTTATATGTAAGCACTTAATTCATTTGGAATTAGGGTTTCCAAGTATAGCCAAAGGAATTCTTGCCCAATTCCTTTCTTTTACCTTTCACCTTGTTGCAATCGAGGCTTACTATTCACTATCACATCACCCAAATGTTAGTTATATAAACACATCAACTATTACCTTGTCACTCTAATACCAAACATGTTTCCTCCAACTACTCACACATGTCAACCACATGTTTTGTTATCACTCCAAAAATTTCTCTAGAAGTTATTAAAGAAAGAAATGTTCAGAGGTAACCACAAACCAACTTTGGAGATTAGGATCTAGCCTTCCTAATCTCAGAGAGGGCTCTCTCTTTATGATTGAACTTTGTTTTAGTTAATTGATTTTAGGCTATTTATTGTTGTACTTGGGTTTCGATTTGAATTTGGGTGATGGGATCACTTAATTAGATTAACAGAAGGTTTCTTTTACCATTGGGCTATGGGGTCAAATGTCAGAGAAACAAGACTAGATCATGTTCTAAAAACAGTGTCTACAAGGAAAGATAGAGGAGTTATTACAGATCTCAAAGTCTATATGGTGAAATGGTTTCCAATTGGATCCAAGGAGAAATTAAGGGTTAGGCCGGATTATGAAGAGAAATGAAAGAGATCAACAAGGATGGGAGAGCAATTAAGGGTTCTCAAATCCAGATATCAGAGGAAAACATATAAACGATTAACTATGCAAAACAGAGTGTGCTTAAACAAATTCTGAGTTAAATTTCTTGTTAATTCATTCAAATTCAGATAACATTTAAGTTTATGAAACACATAAGAAAGTAACAAAATCAGAAAAAGAAGATACTTCACTACAATAGCTCATCTCACGAATCCTGTAATGCAATCTTTTTATTACTTGCTCCAGTCTGTTGACTTGAAAATTGGTACAATAATCCTTAGGTTTAATATCAAAATAACTCTACAAATGTATAGCAATCCACACCCAATACTTCAAATTATGAAGTGTTTATACAAAATTAATTTACAAAATATCCCAAACTATCTTGGGAACTAATCTAGGAGAAAGAAATATCTTCATGCAAGAAGATAGAGACAGTTATTGAACTACTGCTTCTTGTCCCTGTTATTTAGGTTCTACTAGCTTTGATCTTTTGATATTTTGCACTTTAATCTGCTTTGTTGTTTGGTCTTCATGCTAGATGTTCTATTTATTTTGACCTTTCATCTAATACACTTTCATCTGATACACTTTGACCTGACTGACCTGTCAATATCCTTTTACTATGCCCTTATATTTCTTTGACCTTTCATCTGATACACTTTGACCTGGCTGACCTATCAATATCCTTTTACTATGCCCTTTTACTTTTACTGTACATTTTATATATTCACTGTGTATTTCTACAGTAAATCATTTAGCTTTTCCCATGTCTCAACATCTAGTAATTGGATATTGAGCATCTTCCTATAGATCTCATCTACCTCTCTATAGTTGGCAAAAGTTGGCTTATGGACAAAAAGATATTTTACCTCATGATGGTGGTAAAACAGATTCTCAAAAGTTTGATACAATACTTTTCTAGTAGGTATACCCTTCATGGATGAAGTATTTACTTGATCTCTGGCCACTTCTCTAATCTTTTTATTATAGTCTTCTTGTGTCATTAACTTGTCGTTGATAACCCAGGGATTTTGCAAACCCTTTTGCCTTAAAATTTCGAACTTCACCACGAATCTGTCAATGGCCAATTGCATAGTTTAGCACTTATCCTCTAGGTTCAACATAAAAGTCCTCTTGGTGAGGACCCTCTTCACTTCCAAAATATTACATGTTATGTCAGGTATCTATAATTCCTACAACTCATACTTGTTCTTAGAGTTGAGGAAGTGAATGATCCTTGTAGCTTCCTCTAGCATGTCTCTAAGTTCTGCTTTGACTCTTTGAATGGCTTCTCTAGCCTACTTTATTAAATCAATCTGTTCAAAAATAATTTGTATGGATGGCCAAATATCATTGACAGAGTCAATGATATTGGCCCATAGTTGCTCCTTAGCCTGACCTACAGGTTCTTTCAATGTCAGTTCCTTCTCCAGGTTTTTGATTGATTCATTCATCCTTGTAGACTTTTGTTGTTCTTCTTTGTGCATGATTTGGGAAAGTTTGTAGTCTGTTTCTAGGCTCATCACTTTTTCTTTAAGCCTATTCATCTCAGTGGTCTGCATGGACATTTTTTTCATTTCTTTGACCAACCTGTTTGCTTCATCACTTGTAGAACCTATTGTTGTAGACCCTGTTGTTGATGTAGTTGGTGTAGATGTTGGAAATGTTGTGGCAATTGGAGCTGTGGGAGCTAAGGATGCTACCAAAGTAGAAGGCACAATAGTGGTAACTGTTGGAATGACAATTCCAGGGGCATCATCAAGACTAGCTTGTTTTAGCTGAATCAAGCTATCCAATTCTTTGTCCATCTCCTGTAACTAATCATTCAGTTGCAACACTAGGTCCATCATCTCCTCATGATTGGTTTATCTCTCCAGGACCTCCTTTATTTGTGGGTGTTGTAAATGAGGCAGCTTAAGTTGTTTCTTGAGGGTTGCTATATCCTCATTCTTCCTTTTTATCAATTTCTCAGCATCCTTAATTTCAGTAGGATCATGGCCTAGCTCAATGACCAAGTCCTCCAATTACTTGATCCTATTGTCTTTAGCCTGTGAGGAGGCCTTCTCCAATATATACTAGACTGTTACATTATCGAGTGAATCCTGCAACATGTGTGCAGCCATGGATTTTCCTATAAGGGTGGAGTAAATTATTTCTCTAGCCTGCTTGTGGAACTCTATCTAGTCAATGGGATGAACATCCTTGGCCAATATCTCAAAATCAGTCTTCATATAGTCAGTCGAGGTCTTTGGTTGTTGAACAATGGGCTGCAAAAATGATACCTGTATCTTTCTTGCTTTGATGTCAGGTGAAATCAAACTACTCTAGTTGGCTGGTATATGTTTGAAGTATTGGGTGTATGTGTCTGTCTTCAACTTCTCATTCCTCATCTTTATTTCTTTGTACCTGTCTTTGATGTCCTATTCTCTGTCAGCTGGCCTGAGAAAGGAAGAAACCTTAACACTTTGTTGTCTCTCAATCATTTGAGTGTTGGAGGTCGATGGCTGCTGTGTTTCACCTGATGCAGCTGTGTCTTTGCTCCTCTGCCCCATTGTTTCAGTGTCAGTTATTTACACTGATTCAATGTTCTCCTCCTGTTCAGGCACATGATTCAACTTGGGCCTTTTTCTAAGCTCAAACAACTCATCTGTAGTCTCCATGGCAGAGTTGGATGCCTCTTTCCTATTCCTCTTTGGATTCTTCTCCTCATTGGCTAGGTTTGTAACACAGGAAGATTACTCATTGGTTCCCCTAGTTCTAGAACCTATAGGAAAGAGCTTTGGTCAAATTGCTTTTCTAGATCAATGAGTGTGTTCTCTACATCCACAACTGTGTTATCCATATCAATCAATGTATTTTCCAACCACTCAGATTGGTTGGAAAATTGTTCAATGTTAGGTCTTAGGTGGTGGATGTAAGGTCCCAATTTGACCCTAAGTCTTAGCTTGTTTATGACCCCATGAGGGTCATACAGCCACATGAAGCTGTTGCTAAATTTCATCTATTGTAGTATCTTGTCAGCTTCTGGTCCAGGCTCTCTATTATTGCAAATGAATGGGCCCAATTGGTTTTTCACCTTAAACTGGGTCTTCTTCCTAGCAAATAGGAAGTGGACCTCATCAGAGTTGATGATTTGTCTGAAATACTCAAGTGCAAATATCGTCATAGGGAGGTATTTTGGCAACTTGTAAGGGGCTAGTTGCAGCCATAAACCTTGATTTCAGTGTGGTTCTGGTATAAGTACTAGTCTCCCACCTTGTTGTTCTTAGCCAACTGTAGCACCATTTTCATTTCTTGGCTGATTCTAGGTTGAGTGTTACTAGTCAGCATGTTCATGACTGTGTAGACGAATGAACCTATGAAGTCTTTGTATGTAAATGTTGTGGAGAATTTCTGGATGAAGGGCGTCCATAAGACAACTAATCTCTCTTTTCCCTTGGTATCCAACTTCTGGATGCTTACAGGGAACTTATCTACTTGGTAATATAAAAACATGTGAAACAACACTAAAGAGTACTTGAAAACTCTTTCAGTGGGAAGTCTTGTGAATTGTTCATGCATCCTGTCTACAATGAACTAAGCATAATTGTACATGATAGCAGGAGACTTCCCTAGGGTAAAAATGGACAAGAAGGCCAAGATGACCTCATCCACATGCTCATTTGTGGTGTATCCTAGGATGCATGAGAGCATGGTGATTATATATCTTCCTGTTTCTGAAAAAATAGTGGCAACACAAGGTGGGGTATCTGTAGGAGTATGTCGGTCTTCAATAATGAAAGTCTGAAAGAATTTCTCTATCTTAACCAGGTCTAGGGTGATATACAAGTCCAA
Organism: Pinus taeda; assembly: GCA_000404065.3. Lineage (NCBI taxonomy): Eukaryota > Viridiplantae > Streptophyta > Pinopsida > Pinales > Pinaceae > Pinus > Pinus taeda. Next base: position 17,685 of record APFE030058627.1, read on the forward strand.
TAGGTCTCCAATGGATAGAGGGGTCTGATTTTGGCTAGGTTGGACTTGAAGCATTTGGTTGATGGACTCTGGTGTAATGGTGAATAAGAGTTGTTGGTTTGGAGCAATAATCACTCTTTGGTTAGGGATATAGCAGGCATGACAAAAATGTATGATATCAGGAAATGGGTGGACTTCTGGGAATATATATTTGGGTAAATTGGATTCCCAAAGGTGGATGTCATCGGCATGGTTCAGGAATTTGTCCTTACTCCAACAATGGAGCCTCAGAAGGTGAGCTAGGGTAGCAATGTCTTTTATTTGGAAATCCCTTTTTGCTATTGCTAAATGGTTGATGTCCAGGTGAGGGGTTGACACAGGCCTAACGTCCAGAGAGGTCTAGGAAGACATTTTTAGGGGGAAAGGTGTGAATTAGGCTTGTATAGGCTGTAGCAGTGAGGCTTTGAAAACTCTCGTGCAGTGAGGGGGTAATTTGCAGTTTGCAAAAGATGGGTTTGGGTATTGAAGTGGAAATACTCTTCAATTTAGGGGGAAATCAATTAAATTCAATTAATTAATCTTTGAATTAATTGTACGCTTTCAAATTGAGAGGGTCGTTCTGGTTTTTTCTCAAAATACCTACAAATTGGTGGTTTAGGTTGCAAATTGGTTTTAATGGTGACTGTAGACGGTACAGTGGCTTCAGCTATGCACTGGATGCTTGAATTGGGCATCTCAATCTTTTTCGAGAGGTAAACGGTGGTCAATTTCGGTTCCAGAGGCTCAAGGTGGCGCAAGAAGGCTTAGACATCATTCACAGTGCAAACGAGTGAAAAGAGTTGAAATGGGCTTCTCCAGCCTTTTAACTAACAACAGTTAGAATTTGGCATGGAATTCATAAATGAACAGTGAATGGTTTTGGCTTTTGGTGGGGAAGCAGTTTCATGGGCCATCGCACTGCTTTTGGCAGGAAGGTGGTATTTCCTTAAGAGCACGTGATTTCACCTGGAGCTACCACATAGTAGAATAGGGCCAGGGCAAAACCGCAAATCTCTCATGCTCTCAGGCTAGTGAAGGTCGGAGAGGGAATGAGCGTGATATGGATGCGCGCCATCGAATCTAGGGGTGGAAGATGAGATGGCTATCACGCGGTCAAGATGCAGGAAGGGAACAGGGGTGAAGATTTTCCAGGCCTAGGGGACTAATTACAACTAATTGTAATTAATTAATGAATAAGGTGGGGATTAGAAATATAATGAGCGAGTTTAATGGAGTGGGACTAGGGGTTAATGTAGCGGGGTTTGTTTAATTGCACTTGGATTGGTGGGTTAAAAAGCTTATGTCGGGGAAATATAAATCAAGAAGTTAATTATAGAATGTGAGGGGGATAAAAATTTAAGATAAGAGGTTTTTATGGGTTTTTGAGGTAGAATAGAGAAATTAATAAGGGGGAAGGTGACTTTTTCAATGGTAAATGGGTTTCACACTAGGGAAAAGGGGCTGTGGAATTTTTGACAATCTGCACATAACTATTATTTTGCACATAAAAGTAAAAGCAGTGGCACTTGAATTTGCACACTTTCATGATTTGTTTTTGTTTAGGATTCATATTTTTCACTTTTTTTATTTTTTTATTTTTCTTTTTGTCCTTTGATTATTCTTTTAGGACATACCCTCTTTACATTTTTTAATTTTTAATATGGAAAACATTTTGCAGAAAGCAAAAGTATGTACAATATTACAAGACTAACCATAGACAAGTCAAAATTATGAATCCTATTCTTATTGGACCCTAACATGTTCCAAATATCAAGACAATCATATATATCAATTTGAAATCACCCTTTACAAACAATCATGTCATAATCCATATTCAAATCATAGTCAATAGACATAATGCTACAATTGTCACATACTATACACATGTACATATCAATTGTCTCAACACATATGTGTTAGTACAATCGTCTCAAAACAAGATCATTGGAACACATACTCATATTATGCAACTCATCAAACATTCAACCAACTTGCAAACATATCATGTTAAATAAAATAATGAGATGACATGATAGACACAAAACACTCAACATCAAATAGACGACATAATCAAGAATGAAGCACCAATTATACTGCATAAGAAAACTCATACCCTGGTGTACCTCAGGGGAGGCTATCTTGACTGCACAATGAATCTAGTTAGAAAGATATAACTTTACAACATGTCAACTCAAACATAAATAAGATCACGATATCCATAACACTAACTAAATAACATGTTTGCATCATAAAATCATAAGCATTTATCATTCATGCATAAAAACCACGTGTGCAAAGTCATCACAAATATGTCCGCTCATACGTGAATATCGTAACCATAACCATCTGCATAGTCCAATTCAATTTAGCATGATACATATAACATCAATATATTAATGTTATAACGTTAATCATCAAGCTAACTAACATGTAATAACAATCAGTTAACATATAACATGCTCATCAACAACATATGACCTAATCATCAAGCTAACTATCATATAACAAGAACAAGTTAACCTATAACATACTCATCAACAACATATAACATGAACATTGAGTTATCTAACATAAAACAAAAATAGCAATGTGTACAACCACAAGTTAGTATCACTCATGACACATGTGTTGATAAACCTAATGCATATGACAATCCTTAACTTACATACCTACACGCAAAACATACATTACTTGTATGACAATCTGTTATTGCCTCAAGGTTCAATGTTGCAACTTCACTTTAATGATTTGCATCTCCTATTCTATCTCATCCAACACATTAGCATCATAACAACCAATAGCACCATGATGACTAAATTGCATATAATGACTTCACAAGGCATGTTTGACCTACTATACATGCATAACTATAACCAAGACTATACATGCATAACAATTGCATATAGACATATAACACATGAGTACAAAACCATATATACATCATTCTGACTAGAGTCCAGTCATTAATGCATGACTATATGAACTACACAAAGCATGACCTCATGCATGATAACAACAACTGCATCACGTGCACTTGATAACATGTGAACGCTTACATGCATAACAATGTATAATCAACCATACACACACGAAGACATACTCCATGACAACACCTTCAATCTTCACATGACGACATTACTACAACCATGATCAACTCCATGCAAATGCAACAAGCACATGGGCTACCTACATAAGGAACACATATGCAACCAACATGAAAGAACGATAAACACACAACCCAAGGAGAGCGCAACCACGCTCTAATACCACTCTGTAACAACCTCCTCCCACATCTACCCAAGAAATCGGTTAGCCTGGGTAAACATACGACGAGAGGGCACTATGATATGATTCAACCTCTTACGTCACGTTAAGGAAGTGGAACCAATGGAAACACACCAAACGGACATTCAACATCATCTTTAGGAGCCCCAGGAACTAATCCACCACTCCAGGTTCTCAACCCCTGCATTAACCTAGAATTTCATTGAACTAAACCCAAATTTTCTCCTATGAAAAGGAAATCATGCTACCAGAACCCTATAATCACTCCCACAATGCTTGCAAGGGAGAGACTGCAATCTTTTTTAGCCAGTTCTGTGCAAGAGACTACGGAATTTAAGCCACTTTTTCAAGGCTAGTCTCCAAACCAATTCCTAGAACTTGATGAGACTTTCCAAGACAATAAATGACACCAAGGAAAATCCTCTACCAAAAACTTGATCAAGGGCTTGAACTAACCAAGCGTAACCATGACAGACAATTTGTTAAACACTTAGTAAATATTCAACCTACAAGTGTAAATAACAAATCTAAACATAGGGTTCTCCTACTTATCTAAGATTCGTCGTGAAGCATTGTTTCCTTATCACTTTAACTTCCATTCCATCCATTAGGTCACAGATACATTATTCATTCATTTACAAGTAAAAACATGATGAGATCCATACATAGTTTTCATCATACAACATATACATAACCAACATAATAGTGACAAAAATATCAATGAAATCACAACCATATACACCACATATAATCCATCATAATACTCATAGAAATGCTAGGATAAATAACCTTTCATTAATGATGCAAAATCCAAACCCGGGATGGGACTTCCACATTCCACCCGATCGTAGAATGGATGAGCCAAATCTCTCTTCAACCATTCAACCTCATTCCATATTCCAAGCATGAATGTGGGATCTCATAGAACACATCAATCAAAACTCATCCAGGGATTCTAGAGGCCATCCAGCTCAACCCATAAAATAGTGATTCCACCTCACGGTCAGACATCACCAAAACCATCATCAGATCGATATCTATCCCAACCTTCCAAGGCTTCATTGTGTTTGTTCCAACAAAGGCTCCAGGACTAGTAACCCAACCCATAGTTGTCATCGAGCTTTAGAGCATTTTTCCAACAAAGGCTCCAGGAATAGTAACTCAACCCACCAAGGGCTGTAGAGAATTTGTCCAACTAAGGCTACGAGACTAGTAGCTAAACCCAAGCTCTTCTAGGGCTCCAGAGTGTTTATCCAACCAAGGCTCCAGTAACTAGTAACTCAACCCAAGCTAAGGAAACATGAGAACCAACCAAAACAAACAATGAAAATAAACCCACAATCACCATGGCTATCCAGTGAATGGTAAGGCTAGGCAATCTAATGTCAATCTCGACCATCCTCCATGCCAATGACAGATCATAACCAATAAACCACATGCATATTCCATGCATGCCAAAAATTAGTGAAGGAAACATACATCCAACTCGGTACTTGCAAGAAAATCTGATGTAGCTATTGATCCCGATGCCCTCTTGCACTTTCATGCTCTTCCTTTGCCTTCTTGGTCCAAGAATCCAAGTATGCCACACCCACCAAGAGTGCTCCAAGAAAACTCGAAGTCTCCAAGTGTATGAGAAAGAGAATAATGAGAGAGAGCTCCAATACTGAACTGACCCAATCTGGGCCAAGATCTTGCCAACTGATCCTCATAAGCCTTTTTATTAATGAGACCTCTATTTTCTTCATTTTCCATTATTTTCCTCCTCACATGCAACCTGTGACCTTCCATCTTCATTTTCTCCCAATTTCCTTTATTTTCATAAATAAATGTGCTAAAAATGTCATTTTTTCTTTCCAAAGCCTTAGCCATTGCCTTTGCCAATTTCCCAACCAATAATAAACTGAATCAACACCCATTAGTATGTTTCCCCCACCATTCAACTTGGAATACGTGCCCCATCACCATGGCCTTATATATTTTTACATGAAATTTTCGCCAAGGTTGTTACAAATACAAAGACTATCTTGTTTTCCTATATGTGTTGTGTTACATTTGCATTCATGTATTTCAATGCCTTGTTGATTCACTGAGTAGAGAAATTGAATTATTCTACGTAGATGTTGTGGATCCTTGGCTTGTTTTAGTTACAGGTGCAGGTTCTAATTATAGCAATCAGAGCTACGATTGGAGCTTAAAAGCAAGGTGGAAAGTAAATCTTGCAACGAGTTCCAAGTAAGATTCTTTCCCATTCTTCAATTTCTCTAATGAAAACTATATATTCTTTTGCTTATGTCGTTCTAGACCAGTCCACTAGCTTTAGGGAATTTAGTTTTTTTAGCAATTGTAAATTTTGCATAACATAATTCATTTATTGATATTTGCACATTATTAGTATTATAATATTAAAACATAGAGAGTGCATTGATATATAAAATGCCCATGTAAATAGAATTATGAGGAACATAAAAGGTTGTAAAAAGGAACTGTTAATATTAGAAACAAAAAGGGACAATATATGAACTTTGTTGAAATAATATATATCTTAAGTTAAGGTTTGTATGTTCTTCCAAATATCATGTGATCAAGATGAGGAAATGAGAATGATAACATATGCAGGTAAAGGAAAATATGGATAAGACATATTAAGATTGTTATATAATTATTCTATCTATTATTTATTATAAAGATATTGTACATTTCTTGATATTCACATTCTTCATCATTGAACATTATTACTCTATTAATACCTATAAATTCTAAAGTGTTCTTCTTAATGGTACTCTCTAAATTATAAATTAAACTTAATAGATTTTAAGGGATTGAGCTCATCTAAAACATGTGCAAACATTTTCATGATGTTCTAAAGTTTTGATGTGGCTAGTAGCCACTAGAACAAGTTTAGATCTATTTTAACTCTACATCTATAATGCATAAAATATATTAAATCCTTAGAGGTCCAAATCTTTCCTCCATCTTTTGCCATAAAAACATTCTGCACCTCAAGGGATTTGTTAGAAATTTCGAGCGGTAGATACTTACTTACGCACACCAAAGAAGTCTTGATTTCTTTATTAATCCAATGAAATATAGTACATATAAATACATAAAACATTGTCTTAAAATAGATTTACTAGCTTTATCATGAAATTTAAAAAATATATCAACTTCACACTAATATGGGGAAGCATCTAGTTGGAGAGAATGTCTTAGGTCTAGCTAGTTCCATCAAAATTCTATAAACTAGGAACAAACTCTTCTCATAGAGATGAACTCTATTTAATAATGGCCAACAACCACACACATAAGACAAGTCATAGTTACATATTCCAAAAACCCCCCTTAACAACTCCTCATCTTAATATTTTCTAGGCTAGGTCTTCATCATCAAGTCCTTTGTAACAAATTTTCCACTATGACTTGAAGAAATTCCTAATCATCAAAGTTTATATCTAGTCCAATATATCACTTTCAGCTCATACCTCAATCATACAGACATCACCAAAATTTCAAAACACATATAATGGAACAACCATCCACCAAAATATGTGCATAATTGGTTGATGTATTCACTGGAAAAATAGAATTCTCTTTGCATACATGGTTCATTCAAATTCTTCATGAACTTCCATTAAATGCAAAACTTCTCCTCCTAGAGTCTACAACCAACATCATCCACTACAACTATCAAAGAACATTATAACAACAGATATTACACTATATTGGACAAGTTATCCAAGACATTAGGGAAATATGGCAAAGGGAAGGTGCATCTATCTAAATCTCACATTGATATTCTCTTTACATGTTACATGCATAGACATAGTTGCATACATTACATGCTCCATAACATGGATATGCTCGGTTTCAAGCACCAATACATTGAATCAAGCATGACATCATAGACATGATATGAGGGTAATATGTGACACACATCACAATATGATAAAGTCTATTTTTATTCCTTAAAACTCATGAAACCTACCTTGTTTTACATTAAGTGTCCTTCATTCTCCTATCCCCATTTCTTCCATATCCAATATCCACTACTTCCATAAAAATTGTCACTAGCTTCCCTTGCATCAAGATTAAAATAAATATATACTACATCCAATATAATATATATGTCATTGTCATTCCTACTACAATCATAAATATTTTCACTCTACATGCATGTGCAAACAATTTTTCCAACAACTTCTAATGTAGTTGATGCACCGACTCTATGACAACAATTATCCTTATCCATTTGTATTTGGTCTCATAACATCACACAAAATGCACATCCAACCCTTATTGTTAATAAATCCATATATTCTTGTACAACCTCCCCCTAAAGAAAATATCCATGCTCAAGTAGGATTGAATGACTAGATCAACCTATATTCCTAAGCAAAATGATGCACTTTCATAGCTAAAATGAATTTACTAACAATTCACAGAGACCAAACCTATCATCTTTGACTTTTCATGACTTGAGTAATCTAGCTTTTATCTTAGACACAATAAGACATGTTTTTGAGCTCAAACACACCAAACAAGTTATCCATAGCATATGAATATAAGTTTCCATAATTCTCCACTTACATGTAGAATCATTATCTCAAACATGTACAAATGTGAAATTAATCATAGCACTGATATCTCAGATTGATTATGAACCTATTGTAATAAAGGTTGTGACATGAACTTGAATATATAAAATGAGAAATTGTTCATCATATGGACATAATTCCATCTATCAAGACACTAATGCTCACCAAATCTTTCGGATAATAGAGTAGATACATGATGTGTCCATGTCATTCATACATTCCTTGCACCTGTTAATAAGGACTTATAATGAAAAACTTATCAGATAGTCTATCACCAAGGAACAAATAGAAGTAACAAAACATGCATCATTAAGTCCCTTCTAGATACAACACACTTTTTAAATTTTTTATTAGATAAAATCCCCATCAAGTACTTCAAATAACATCAACAACAAATAATAACTCATAAAAAAGGGAATGTTGTATTCCTCCTCTGAAATCACGCCAATCCTTGACATCTATCTTATTCATATTCATTCAATATTTATCATAGATTCCTATACATCTCCATTACCATGTCTTCTAGTGCTCAACTCGGATGCACCAACTAATTCTCATGCCAATATGAGTACAACCAACAACTGCCATACACTAACACCTAGTGACATATTAATTTAGTATATTCACCAATCCTTAACACACACATAAGTAAAGAATGGGAAACATATACGCGTAGGATCTTAATTTTTTATATACACGTAGACACATATCATCCAAAGCATCATCATTCCTTGTGTTGTTGCAAGTGTCATTCTTCCATTAAACAACACCATATCCTAGATCATTCATCATTTTGATCTATCGAAATTAGCAACATACTATTCAAGTTCCTTCTTGATTTGACCTTTCTATTTTACCTTTTCATCTAGAGTCTTCCTTATTTCTCTTAAATGTTGAAATGTGCAACAAGAAATGCTAAAAATAGAAGATGCTAAAAATAGCACTGCTATAAATAGCAGTTCAGCCATTGGAGATCTTAGCTACAATGGGTGAAAAGTGAAAGTGCTAAAAATAGCTTTTCTAAAAATAGCATTTCGGGATCCCTTCTTATTTTAGTCAGTCCCTGGACTAAACATATAAAGTAAAATTCGAATTTGATATTAACAGCAGTTTGTAAATTGATTAATTAATTCATCTTGAGTTAATTAGTTAAGGAATTATGAACTTGAATTCTATGTGAGGACATGCAACAGTTTCTCCTTTGATTGAGGGATTTATCCACCAATTAAAGAGATAAGAGTGAGTTGTAATATTGAGTTTTAATTAGTTGGCTCAGTTAACTAAGTCAAGTCAAGTTAGATATATTTAACAGTTTGTTAAATTAATGAGAGTTTAGTTAGTTAATGTTTGCATGCATGTAACTACTGTATTTCATATAACCAAAGATTCACTCATGGATAACTCATGCATGTCAGTTCAGTCAGAGACCCAGTTGAGATTAGATGGAAGGGCAGTGTACTATCAGTTGCTAGAATATTCCTTGCATGCAGAAGGAATATTATTCCTTGAGTATTGTGCAGCTGGACCTGAGGTTACAGTGAGTGTGATGAGGCCAATTCACACTTGTGATATCCTTGGACCCCAATCAAAACTACGCAAGGAAATAGGAGGCTTGGAGGGCTTGAGGAAGATATATTCTATGTCTATTGAATTTGTGAGCAGTATTGTTTAATTGCAGAGAAAGCAAGATAGCGTGAGAGCTGATTCTTTTTGTAACTTGAACAAGATTTCCACTTGTATAATAATACAGAGTTGGGGTTTTAGGCTGGTGCTTTCCCCAATGATATATCTTCTATGTTATGGTTGATTACTTTTCATTCTCAGTTATATCTGTTCATGATTTATGTTGCTCATGTTCGATTAATCTTCTGCTCAATTGTTTGTAGAAGTATATCAAGTGTTTTTCTTTAGTACATTGCATTACCAGGTGACCTACAATGGGAAAATCTACATGGTATCAGATCAAAGGTGATCAAGGAAGAACAGTATACAAGTAGGTGAAGTTCGAAGTTTGGTTTCTAAATATTGAATTGAGTTCTTATCACATCTATTTCACCGATGGCGTTCAGTGGTTTGAGGCTCGGATATGCCTTTGATGGCAGTTCGAATTGTATAGCTTGGAAGGATCACATGGAGGCAGTATTAGAAGATAACGGTCTAAAGGACTTCATTGATCAAGAAGTCCAATAGCCGAGTGATGCTACTCAACTGGCGGAATGGAAAAAGTGTGTGGCTAGAGCAAGGAGAATCCTCCTGGAGGGAGTTCAAGATCACATTGTCTTGAGCCTCCATGGGAAGGAGGCTCTGTCTTTTATGTGGAAAACATTGAAAGATCTTTATCAAAATAGCAGCAATCAAAGGAAGCTGGCACTGAAAGATAAACTTCGAAAGATCAAGTGCAAAAAGGGTGACACAATCTCTACGTTCCTGAACAAGCTCACCACCTACAAGGATGAGCTTGGAAGCATAGGGATCATGACCGTTGATGATGACATGGTGAGTCTTGCACTCCTTCATCTTCCTAAGAGCTGGCATAACTACCAGGACTCAGTTAATGGAAGAGAGAAACTGTCAGATTGGGAATGACTTTGGTCAGATCTGATGCAAGAGGAGATAAGGAGAAGCACCAAGGATGGATCTTCATCAAAACAAGATGATGAAGATAATCTAGCTTTAGCGAGTAAAGCTACGAAAGGGAAAGGGAAGGCATCCCAATCCAAATCTTCTCATGGAGGGAAGAAGGTTGACAAGTCGAAAGTGCGATGCTTTCACTGTCATGAAGTGGGCCATTATGCAATGAATTGTCCACTAAATAAATCCAAGAAGGTTTCCTCCAAGGGATCTAATGGTGATGCATTAGCCTCACAGTTTGAGCTGGATTTCTTGCTTATCGCATGCATGGCTTCATCCATGGTGGGATGTGTTTGGTACCTAGACAATGGAGCTTCTTCCCACATGTTGAGTGACAAGAATATTTTTAGTATATTGGAGGAGAAGGATCTCCAAATGCGGATCGAGATGGGCGATGATCGAAAGTACTGTGTCTCAGGTGAAGGTATAGTTGTGTTTCAGAGGGAGAATGGTGCTCCTCTCACCCTATCTGTTGTTAAGTATGTACCGGGTTTGAAAAAGAATCTTGTGTCTGTTGCTATGCTAGAAGATAAAGGCTATGATGTAGTCTTCAGTAAAGGAAAATTTTCTTGAGGCATATCGGCACCGGACAGAGCAAGCGAATTGGGATTCAAGTAAAGAATCTCTACAAGCTGGAGGTAGATGACTATGCTACAGTGAGTTCCAAAGCAGAGGTGGTGTAAAGCCAAGATGTTGGCGAGCTATGTCATAGGAGACTAGGCCACTTGCATCACGGGGCCTTGAAGATCATGCAGCAAATTTCTACCAGCTTACACAAGGGAAAACTGGAGCAAACAGATACATGCAAAGGATGCACCCTGGGTAAGTATGCAAAATCTTCCTTTTAGGATCGGGATAATAGAGCTGGAGCAATCCTGGAGTGAGTTCACTCAGATGTATGTGGACCATTCTCTACAGCCTCCACCGCTACGCAAAGGTACTATGTTACTTTTATTGATGATTTTTCTCGTAGATATTGGATCTACTTTATGCAAAAGAAGGGTCAGACCTTCTTAAGGTTTTGTGAGTTTAAGGCCATGATAGAGAAAGAATTACGAAAGAAAGTAAAAGCCTTGTGTAGCGACAACGGTGGAGAGTATGTTTCCCAATAGTTCAAAGACTTCTGTGTAGTAGAAGGAATTAAACGGGAACTGACGACACCTCATAATCCACAACAGAGTGGGGTGGCCAAAAGGAAGAAGAGATCCATTGTGGTAGAAGCTCGAGCGATGTCACATGACCAAAGCCTACCACTTCATCTATGGGCTAAGGCATGCAATACAATAGTGTACCTTCAGAACAGAATTCCTCATCGTATTTTGGGGATGAAGACACCTATGGAGGCTTTTTCGAGGAAGCGACTAGATGTGAGTCACTTCCGCATCTTTGGATCACCAGTTTTCTGTCATGTGACAAAAGATTCTTGGAAGAATCTAGACACAATAGCTAAGTTGGGGATACTTGTGGGGTACACAGATACACCCCACAACTATCGTGTGTTTCTGCCTTCCAGTCAGAGGACTGTAGTGCATAGGGATCTGAAGTTCGATGAGCAGAGAGCCATGCAAGTGTCACCTAAGAGGGAGCTCAACTTGCATGGTGATGAGGAACTTTTAGTTCCAAAGGAGGAGGAGCCTCCTGATGATGTGGATTAGCCACATGCAAAGGATCGAGTAGTGGAGACCACCACTCATAGAGAGCCTTCCAGAGACAGGTGGAAATGCTCATGGGAAGCCGACAGATTGATGCTAGATGCGAGAGAGAATGTGGGGTAGCCATCCTCTCAGCGCAGACAGAGGAGATCTCCCGAGAGATACAATGGCTACATGGCCTTGGTTGGGGAG
>APFE030058627.1:39221-132584 GCA_000404065.3 Pinus taeda
ATATTATTTAATATAAGATTGTACCTTTATAAATAAGCATCGTAATATATCATAAATGTATAAATAAGCATAGTAATAATATCATAAATGTGTATAAACTTTGGTTTGTATTGTAATTATGTTGCATTTGTTTTATTTACAAACTATGGATTTAATTCAATGGCTGGAAATTAGCCACGCCACTATACCTTGTATGAGTTATTCAGTCCCTTATAAGAGATTTTCGCTATAGTTTTCTCATCAATTTGCAACTAAATTACACCTTATTCATGCAATCGTCCAAAAGACCCGATAATTTTTCCACATATACATATTTACAACGTACTATATTGCCACACAAAAAACATTGTTCCATAAATAATTTTTTTACAAATTGATAAAAAATAATTTCATTTTAATGAATGGCATGCATTGCCATGATGCACGTGCAGTGCCTTGACTTCCGTATTACTCTATGTTTAACTTCTATATGTGTTATTATTGGTTGTCCTCTAGATTATAATAAATAAATAATTAAATATGAAATTGATTTTAGTGTGATATTTTAGATTTTTTGATATTGGAATTAGTAGAAAATTTGAGGTGAAGTTTTGATTTGTGTTATTTAAATTGGTTTTTTATTGGATTCGACACTTTGGAAAACTTTTAAAAGAATTTCAATTGTGCAGAGTTTACCCATTAAACTTATGATTTCAATAAATTCCCGCCAGATTTTAGAGAAATTAATCAGAAAAAACTCATCAGTAAAACTTCCAAAAAATCATACTAAATACAACTCCATATAAAACAAAATCTATTGATGACTAACAAGTCCCTCCCTCACGTTTAAGGTAGATCAGCAAACAAAATCTAGTGATATAACGACACGTAACAATCACCATCGTGTTACTGAGAACAGAAGCAACAGTAAACCAAAACCAAAAGCTTCAGTGCATTAAGCTGCATGAACTGCCTATGAACTATAGAGAGTGAAAGCCATACAATAAATTCTACCTTCAGTCTTAGTAACTTGCCCTAAGGTATTAGAGAGAAACTGCCTTAATTATGGTCTCGCTTACGGTAATAGCCCTACGGTACGGTAAATAGACTTAAAGTCTTGCCTTCGCTTCTGTATTAAGCTCTAAAGACTTCCAAAGGTCCACTCTAGAATTCCTTAACCCTACGCCCAGGTCAATTAAACCGTAGAGACTTGCCAGAGACTTACCATAGCCTCCTCAGTCCCCTCTGGCCGCACTTTCCTAGCCAACTAACTCAGAAGACTAACCATCATCGCTCAATCATTCACTATTGAGTATCAATTCCTTGTGTACCGTCCTACCCATGATGATGTTTTGTTAGTTGTCTCTGTTGCAGTAGTGTGGGGTAGTGTTCCACATCGAAAATATAGTCAATTTGCTCATAACAAATGCCTTTCGTGTCGACATGTCTGTTGTTTATAAACCCCAACATAGATAAATAAAAACAACTGTGTAGGAATAGTGAAAACCAGCTAAGGTTTGACAATGGCTCTGGTATGAGCGTCGCCTAATTAACTTATTTGGTTCAGCATCAATGCAGATAACAGTCGTCTTCAATGCATTCACATAGTGTGATTCATAGTAGAGCCCGACTCACATGCGCGTAGAGGATGTTAGTCACCGATGACGAGCGATTCGCGAAAGTGATGAACATCATTTTCGATGGGGTAAAATAACGGATTGACAAATCAAGGCGCCCAAGTACACGTCACCCCGGATGGATGGCACTTTACACTTTCAAGGAACAATCCACATTACCCACAGTATTTAATTAAATATTTACGCCTTTCCCCTTTGCACAGTATTTAATTAAATATTTACGCCTTTTCCAAGATCAACTCTGTGTCATCCCAGTTTCTCTTTTAATTAGCCAAAATTATTAAGATATTCTCTCAAAAACGCGTAATCAATGCACATTAGATCACTAGACATAACTTCTTAATTTTACTAATTTTATTAAGCAAAATATAATTAAAATAGGTAAGGAATTATGAGAAGAGTTGATTTTAATAAGCTTGGAAGTGTATTAAGGTCTATATAGTTACTCAATGATGAGCCTCATCATATACACCACATATAATCCATCATTATACTCATAGAAATAACACATATAATCCATCATTATACTCATAGAAATAACAGGAGAAATAGCATTTACATCACATCTAATCCATCATAATACTAATAAAAATACAAAGAGAAATAACCTTTCATTAATGATGCAAAATCCAAACCAAAGATGGGACTTCTACGTTCCACCTGACCATAGAATGGCTGAGCCAAATCTCTCTCCATCTATTCACCCTCATGCCATATTCCAAGCATGAATGTGGGATCCCATACAAAACATCAATCAAAACTCATCCACAGATTCCAGAGGCCATCGATCTCAACCCATCAAACAGTGATTCCACCTCATGGTCGGACATCACCCAAACAATCATCAAATCGGTCTCTACCCCAACCTTCCAAGGCTCCATAGCATTTGTTCCAACCAAGGCTCCACCACTAGTAACTCAACCCATATCTGTCACCGGGCTTTCGAGCCTTTGTCCAACCAAGGCTCTGAGACTAGCAACTCAACCTACCAAGGGCTCGAGAGCATTGTCCAACTAAGGCTCCAAGAACTAGTAACTCAACCCACGCTAAGGAAACATGAGAACCAACAAAAACAAACAATGAAAAGAAACCCAAAATCACCATGGCTATCCAGGGAATGGTAAGGCTAGGCAATCCATTGTCAATCTCGACCATCCTCCATGCCAGTGACAGATCCCAAGCAATAAACCACATGCATATTCCATGCATGCCAAAACTTAATGAAGGAAACATACATGCAACTCAATCCCTGCAAGCCAATCTAATGTAGCTATTGATCTTGATGCCTTTTTGCACTTTCTTGCTTTTCCTTTTCCTTCCTGCTTCAAGAATCCAAGTATGCCACACCCAGTGAGAGTGCTCCAAGAAAACTCTAAGTCTCCAAGTGTATGAGAGAGAGAATAATGAGAGAGATCTCCAACACTGAACTGACCAAGTCTGAGCCAAGAGCTTGCCAATTGATACTCAAAACCCTGTTTATAATGAGGCCTCTGTTTTCTTCATTTTCCATTATTTTCCTCCTCACAAGCAACCTGTAAACTTTCACCTTCTTTTTCTCCCAATTTCCTTTATTTTCATAAATAAATGTGTCAAAAATGTCATTTTTCCTTTCCAAATCCTTAGTCATTGCCTTTTCTAATTTCCTAAGCTATAATAAATAGAATCAACATCCATTAGTATGTTTCCCCCACCATTCAACTTGGAATACGTGTCCCATCACCGTGGCCTTATATATTTTTACATGAAAATTTTCACGAGGGTTGTAACAAATACAAAGACTATCTTGTTTTCCTATATGTGCTGTGTTACATTTACATTCATGTATTTCAATGTCTTGTTGATTCATTGAATAGAGCAATTGAATTATGCTACATAGATGTTGTGGATCCTTGGCTTGTTTTAGTTGCAAGTGCGGGTTCTAATTATAACAATCAAAACTACGATTGGAGCTTACAAGCAAGGAGGAAAGTAAAACTTGCAACGAATTCCAAGTAAACTTCTTTCCCATTCTTCAATTTCCCTAAAGAAAACTATTTCTTCTTTTGCTTATGCTATTCTAGACCAATCCACTACGTCTAGGGAAATTAGTTTTTTCAGCGATTGTAAATTTTGCATAACATAATTCATTAATTGATATTTGCACATTATTAGTATTATAATATTAAAACATAGAGAATGTTAGCATATAGAGAGTACATTGATATATAACATGCCCATGTAAATAGAATTATGAGGAACATAAAAGGTTGGAAAAAGTAACCGTTAATATTAGAAAGAAAAAGAGGCAATATATGAACTTTGTTGCAATATTATATATCTTAAGTTAAGGTTTTTATGTTCTTCCAAATCTCATGTGATCAAGATGAGGAAATGAGAATGATAACATATGTAAGGAAAAGATGGATAAGACATATTAAGATTGTTATATAATTATTCTATCTATTATTTATTATAAAGATACTATACATTTCTTGATATTCACATTCTTCATCATTGAACATTGTTACTATATTAATATCTATAAATTTTGAAGTGTTCTTATTAATGGTACTTTTTAAATTATAAATTAAAATTAATATATTTTAAGGGATTGAGCTCATCTAAAATATGTGCAAACATCTTCATGATATTCTAAAGTTTTGATGTGGTTAGTATCTATTGGAACGAATTTAGATCTATGTTAACTCTACATCTATAATGCGTAAAATAGATTAAATCCTTAGAGGTCTAAATCTTTCCTCCATCTTTCCCCATAAAAAATGTTTGCACCTTAAGGGAATTGTTAGAAATTTTGGATGGTAGATACTTATTTACACACACCAAAGAATGTCTTGATTTCTCTATTAATCGAGTGAAATAGAGTACATATAAATACATAAAACATTACCTCAAAACAAATAAACTACCTTGATCATGAAATTTAAAGAATATATCAACTTCAGACTAATATGGGAAGCATCTAGTTGGAGAGAATCTCTCATGTCCAACTACTAGTTCCATCACATTCTATAAACTAGGAACAAACTCTTCTCATAGAGATGAACTCTATTTAATAATGGCCAACAACCACACACATAAGACAAGTCGTAGTTACATATTCCAACAACCCCCCTTAACAACTCCTCATCTTAATATTTTTTAGGTTAGTTCTTCATCATTAAGTCCTTTCTAACAAATGTTCCACTATGACTTGAAGAAATTCCTAATCCTCAAATTCTATATCTAGTCCAACAGATCACTTTCACCTCATACCTCAATCATGCATACATCACTAAAATGTCGAAACATATATAATGCAACAACCATCCACCAAAATATGTGGGTAATTGGTTGATGTATTCACTGGCCAAATAGAATTCTCTTTGCATATATGGTTCATTCAACTTCTTCATGAACTTCCATTAAATGCAAAACTTCTCCTCGTAGAGTCTACAACCAACATGGTCCACTCCTACTATCAAAGAACTTTATAACAACACATACTAAAATATATTGGACAAGTTATCCAAGACATTAGGGAAATCTAGCAAAGGGAAAGTGTGTCTATCTAAATCTTACATTGATGTTCCCTTTACATGTTACATACATAGACATAGTTGTATACATTACATTCTCCATAACATGGATATTCTTAGTTTCAAGGACAAATACATTAAACCAAACACGACATCATAGACTTGTTATGAGCGAAATATGTGACACACATCACAATATGATAAAGTCTATTTTATTCCTTAAAACTCATGAAATCTACCTTGTTTTAAATTAAGTATCCTTCATTCTCATATCCCCATTGCTTCCATATTCAATCTCCACTACTTCCATAAAAATTGTCACTAGCTTCCCTTGGATCAAGATTAAAATAAATATCTACTACATCCAATATAATATATATGTCATTATCATTCCTACTACAATCATAAATATTTTCACTCTGCATGCATGTGCAAACAATTTTTCTGACAACTTCTAACGCAACTGATCCACCAACACCATGAAAACAATTATCCTTGTCCTTTTGTATTTGGTCTCATAACATCACACAAAATGCACATCCAACCCTTATTAGTAATAACTCCATGTATGGTTGTTCAACCTCCCCATAAAGCAAATACCCATGCTTAAGTAGGATTGAATGACTAGATCAACCTATATTCCCAAGCAAAAGGATGCACTCTCATAGTTAAAATGAATTTATCAACAATTCACAGAGACCAAACCTATCATCTTTGACTTTTCATGACTTGAGTCATCTAGCTTTTATCTCGGACACAACAAGACATCTAGTTTTGAGCTCAAACACACCCAACAAGCTACCCATATGATATGAATATAAGTTTCGATAATTCTCCACTTACATGTAGAATCATTATCTTGAACATGTACCAATATGAAATTAATCATACCACTGATATCTTAGATTGATTGTGAACCTATTGTACTAAAGGTCCTAACACGAACTTGAATATATAAAATGAACAATTGTTCATCCTATGGACATAATTCCATCTACCAAGACACTTACCTACCCAACCACGATGCTCACCAATTATTTAGGATAATAGTGTAGATACAGGAGGTGTCCTTGTCAATCATACATTCCTTGCACCTATTAATAAGGACTTACAATAAAAAAATCATCAAATAGTCTATCATCAAGGAATAAATAGAAGTAACAAAACATGAATCATTAAGTCCCTTCTAGATACAACACACTTTTTAATTTTTTATTACATCGAATACCCATCAAGTACTTCAAATAACATCAACAACAATTAATAACTCATAAAAAAGGGAATGTTGTATTCCTCCTCTGAAATCATGCCTATCCTTGGCATCTTTGTCTGTATCTTATTCATATTTGTTTAATATTTATCTTAGATTCCTATGCATCTCCATTACCATGTCTTCCAGTGCTCAACTTGGATGCACCAATTAATTCTCATACCAATATTAGTACAACCAACAACTACCATACACTAATACACATAGTGACATATCAATTTAGTATATGCACCAATCCTTAATACACACATAAGTAAAGAATGGGAAACATATATGTGTAGGTTCTTAATTTTTGCTATACATGTAGAAACATATCATCCAAAGCATCATCATTCCTTATGTTGTTGCAACTGTCATTCTTCCATTAAACAACACCATATCCTAGATCATTCAGCATTTTGATCTATCGAAATTATCAACATACTATTCAAGTTCCTTCTCGAAGTTACCTTTCTATTTTACCTCTTCATTTAGAGTCTTCCTTATTTGTCTTAAATCATTCATGTTTTTCAAAATCTTCCACAGTTCCATACTGCACTAATTTGTCTTTCTTTGCTTTTGTATTCCTTCATAATTTTATTTTCTTTATTTTCCTTTAGTTGCATCATCTCTTCTAAAATTCATTACTTGTGTTAGACAATTAATCCTTAAGGATTCGGTGAATTGTGAATACTTTATAAATATGTAAATAGGAGAAATATGAACCATTAGATTAGGAAGAGACATCAAACCTTAGACGTTGAAACCAAATATCATGACACACACACGCACACACACACATATTCTTGGATGAATGGAAAATCAATGAAGGTTGCAGTTTTTCATGTGACCAATCTCCAATAGTGGTGTTGGGATGAGTGTAACTTTGTCAATTCATTATTGGATTATTTCTCTACCATGTTCTCTATGTTATCGGACTTGTGCCTATTTTCTCTCACATAGGGTTTCATTTCAATCATTGTACATTGCATCTCTCCTCTTGGAAAAAATTGTTTACTTGAAATTGTTTATAAATGTGTTTCTTCTCTATTCCACTTTCTAGGTCAAATAAATCCTCACAAGTTCTCTCATCCACATGCCCTTCTTATAGTAACAATCTTCCTTAGTTACATTCTCATGTGTATTAGTATTAACTCATGGACTTAGCCCATTTATGTTATTATGTGAAGCTAGTTTTGTCCTCTAGTTGTGTCCTCACCTCCAAGTTTGATTCTGTTGATGAAGTTACTAGGCTTTGGTTTTCATGAACTAATCTTTTACAACTATACCAACAATCTAGTTTCAAATTCCTTGCAATATTCATGCCATGGGGAGGTGGACTAGAATCCTTCTAGGACAAGTCCCTCATATAGCTTGCCCATTGATTTCAAGGAAGATGCATAGAATCTCTTCTAATAAATCATTAGAAAACATTCACGGGATCTCACTAAGTGTACAAATTACATGAATCCATCTTGTCTCACAAAAGAGCTCACAAGAAAGGATAAATTTCACTTCACACTCTCCTTGCCATTCATTTACCAAACAATGCCCCAAATGAAAAACTATAATTATTTTGTGATCAAGAAAAATTGACATTGATATTTTAGTTTTGTAGGAAGAAAAAGAGTATACAAAAGATTCCTGATTGTTATTTACAAGACTAATTTTGTTTCAGTTGAAGCAGATCCATTTATTCATTTGTGGCAATAGAGAGTTTTTGTCATCCTTCATTTTTTTTCATATTTTATTACTTATTACCTTGTTAGACTCTATCCATTAATAATTTTTTTGATGTCATCTGCATTATTATACTCTCTAATGATTGAAAACTATAGTTTGATTAGACATTTTGTCCTAATTTTTTGTCTATGACTCTCTTTCACCTTGAAATTTGAAGCCCAAGCTCTATTTGAAGATGCATTCTCTCATCTCTATCATTGGTGTGGTGTTGACTAGCAAAGAAAACTACTTAGTGATGCAGGTGCATCCTTAACCTCAAGCAATCCTCATCAACCAAAAACAATTTTATGTTGAGTTTATAATAAGCGTTGTTATTCCCATGTGTTTTAAGTTGTTGAGACACCTATTATGTAGTTGATGATACACCCATATGGTAATTGTTGTTACTCTTGTAGCTACATTTTATCAAAGTGATGAGTATTTTTGTATTGCTTGACACTCTCAAGATTGTGTGTCGATATTCCTATTATGTAGAGTCGTTGACACATCCAAAGCCGACAGTTATTTAGTTGTGCTATTACATGAAAATGACTATTGGATGTGCTATGAGGATGAGATAGAGGTTACAAATTTGGTTTGTTCGCACACTGAGAGGAAGAAAATCAACTCAACTCTGGAAGGTGAAGCAGTCAACGGTACGAGAAGCAATTTGTTTTAGTGGAATATGAAGAGGTCAACAACATAATGATAAATTGCATGAACACAAAAGAAAAGGGGCTTTTTTATTTTTCATTTTGCTATCGGTTTTCGATTGGTTCATTCGGGATCCTTGCTCTTGGGATGCTGGAAATGGTTTGGGTACTGCTTGATTTTGAGAGAGTGTGATTGGTTGTTGTACGAGTTAGCATGGGTGTTTGGTTTTTGTGCATGGTATTGTTGCATAATAGCATGGGAATTTCAAGTACTTTGAGGATTTCACTCTCATATTGTATTATTTTCTGTAACATCACATTTTGAATAAATAAAAGTATTTGAATCATTTTTGCGTTCTTGTGAGCATACTTTAATTACTCTCTCTTTGTGCTCTTTGATTTAGTCCTTGAATTAATTAATTTAATAGCAAATTCCAATAGCATCATATGTGTGCTTTATAACAACGATTCAAATTTTGTAGGTGTTGTGAAAGCTACAAAACCGAGGTTGCATCACTTTTCATGGTTCAAAAAAATAAAAAACAAATTGATTTTCATGATTTATGGTATGGGATATATGAAGGAGATGTTGAAGAAGAGGCTAAACAAGATGTTCATAGGAGATGGACCTACAAATCCTATATCAACTAAGGAGATTGTTATTTGGAAGAAAAAAGACAAGAAAGCTTATGCTATGATTTTTACAATAGTAAGAAAAAAGATGAGCAGCCATATTGTTCACATTTATGATTCATATGGAGCCTTAAAGAAGTTAAAATACTTGTATGACTATCCCTTTAAAATTGGAATTTTTACAATTATTGGTGAAGCTATTCAACCTATAATTGAAGGATGATGATCCATGTGTTTAGCCTTTGAGATCAAACCTATCATATATGACATAGATGTAATTGGAGTGAAGATAAACATGGATATCAAAAAATTGAACAAAACTCTTTACCCTATGTACTCGCACTATCTTGGATCCCTCCAAGTTAATAGTCTAATAAAGTCCATCTCATTTGATTTCTTTGTAAAAAAATCTTAAAACATGAGAGAGCTTTTGGAAGAAAAAAACAAGCCACCACGGCTCTTAACCTCACCCTCATAAAAATGAGAATTAGGATATACATTAGAGAAAACACATGAATATGAGGTTGGAGAGAAATAATCAGAGAAAACACCATATATAACTTAAAGTTCAAATTGAAAGAGATCTTATACTCTAAAAAATTACCTTGCAACTCTGATTTTTTAATAAAAAAACTATTTAATAAATTAATTAAAAAAAAAAAATTATAGTTTAATTTATTATATAATGTAATGTAATTAAATAGAAATTATATTGAGCTGCTCCTCGGCCGTGCAGGACTCGATGAGCTCCTGGATGAGAGCCGCATCTTAGCGGATATCTTGACCCAGAAGCTGTTTCACTCTGATTCGGGCAACTCCCATGCATACGCAGTTCCCAAAAAACGTTGGGGGTAAGGGAGGTTTTACTCGGCCTCTGCTATTAGTCATTAGTCCAAAATCAACGAGCTCATTCTCTGGAACTTCTCGAGCTGTTATTACGCATCTTCAAAAATGCGCGCCAACTGCTACAAACGAATTCAGAGCCCCGGCTCGTTCCTTCAGCTTCTCTATCATTTCTTCATTAAAATGAAAACGTGAAATCTCGAAGTCCTCTGTTAGGTCGTTCATGGATTCATGTACATTACTCTTAGTATTAATGTTGCCATCGCTTTTGCTTACGTTAATTTCCCCACCTCAGGCTGTACTGCATTTCGCATGAACTTAAAAATCTGCGCTCTTTTGATGTCGCCGATGTCTATTTCTTCAGCCCTGAAATAAATGTTAGCCATTGCACTTTTAGCGCTTGAAGATTGTTCTCATGTTCTCAGGTTCCTTGGAGGTCCCCTGCTACATTTCGCCTAGCAAGTCATGAAATGCCAAAATAAACTCCCGTCTGAAAATAACGTGATGAATACTGGCTCCGATAGAGAATCCACCTCCGAAAAAATTAGTCCCCTCCAAAACAGAAGTGCATGGAACAAATCAATTGATTTCCATACTTAGGTTTGGTTAAAGGTTTCAGGAGCTTAATCAGTTTATATATATATATATAAAAAGCGAGGAGTGAATCTATATATTAATGTATTCGGTGTATATGACATTTACTATCGTAATATCTTTTTTATATTTTAAATATAATGACAAAAACTTTGGTTTTGTAATTAAAAGATATAAAAATAAAAAAAGTTATTTGATTTTTTATACACATGCCAATTTTAACAAAAATTCTGCAAACATATAACCACTGAAAGAATGAAGGCATGTTCCGTTTTCCTCCACTGAAAAAAATAACACTGAAAAACGAAAAGAACGGATTGTAAACATGTTTTGGATTTTTTAGATTTTAATTTAGTGAAATAATTTTTAATAAAATTTTGTATTTAAAATGTATTTATTGAATATCTAAAAAGTTTGTGATTTTTCATTAAATTTTAAGAAATTATATAAAAAACTCCCAAACTTAGAAAAAATATAATAAACTTAAAACCATAAAAACTCCCAAATTTATAAAAAAATATATTAAGCTTTTGTATCAATGTCAGAACTCTAGATTTAAACTAATAATAAAGGGTCATTTGAGAGTTGAGAAGTCGAGGTTGTTCTAAATTACAAATTACATGAATCCATCTTGTCTCACAAAAGAGCTCACAAGAAAGGATAAATTTCACTTCACACTCTCCTTGCCATTCATTTACCAAACAATGCCCCAAATGAAAAGCTATAATTATTTTGTGATCAAGGAAAATGACATTGATATTTTAGTTTTGCAGGAAGAAAAATAGTATACAAAAGATTCCCGATTGTTATTTACAAGACTATTTTGTTTCAATTGAAGCGGATCCATTTATTCATTTGTTGCAATAGAGAGTTTTTGTCATCCTTTCATATTTTATTATTTATTACCTTGTTCGACTTTATCCATTAACAATATTTTTGATGACATTTGCATTGTTATACTCTTCAACGATTGAAAACTATAGTTTGATTAGACATTTTGTCCTAATTTTTTGTCTATGACTCTCTTTCGCCTTGAAATTTGAAGCCCAAGCTCTATTTGAAGATGCATTCTCTCATCTCTATTATTGGTGTGGTGTTGACTAGCAAAGAAAACTACTTGGTGATGTAGGAGCATCCTTGGCCTCATGCAATCCTCATCAACCAAAAACAAGTTTATGTTGAGTTTATAATAAGTGTTGTTATTCCCATGTGTTTTAAGTTGTTGAGACACCTATTATGTAGTTGATGATACACCCATATGGTAATTGTTGTTACTTTTGTAGCTACATTTTATCAAAGTGATGAGTATTTTTGTATTCCCTGACACTCTCAAGATTGTGTGTTGATATTCCTATTATGTAGAGTCGTCGACACATCCAAAGCCGGCAATTATTTAGTTGTGCTATTACATGAAAATGACTATTGGATGTGCTATGAGGATGAGACAGAGGTTACAAACTTGGTTTGTTCGCACACTGGTAGGAAGCAAATCAACTCAACTCTGGAAGGTGAAGCAGTCAACAGCACAAGAAACAATTTGTTTTAGTGGAATATGAAGAGGTCAACAACACAATGATAAATTGAATGAACACAAAAGAAAAGGGCCTTTTTATTTTTCATTTTGCCATCTGTTTTCGATTCGTTCATTCGGGATCCTCGATTTTGGGCTGTTGGAAATGGTTTGGGTATTGCACGATTTTGAGAGAGTGTGATTGGTTGTTGTACGAGTTAGCATGGGTGTTTGGTTTTTGTGCATGGTATTGTTGCATAATAGCATGGGAATTTCAAGTACTTTGAGGATTCCACTCTCATATTGTATTATTTTCTGTAACATCACATTTTTAATAAATAAAAGTATTTTGATCATTTTTGTGTTCTTGTGAGCATACTTGAATTACTCTCTCTTTGTGCTCTTTGATTTAGTCCTTGAATTAATTAATTTAATAGCAAATTCCAATGGCATCATATGTGTGCTTTATAACAACGATTCAAATGTTGTAGGTGTTGTGAAAGCTACAAAAACGAGGTTGCATCACTTATCATGGTTCAAAAAGATAAAAAACAAATTGATTTTCATGATATATGGTATGGGATATATGAAGGCGATGTTGAAGAAGAGGCTAAAAGAGATGTTCATAGGAGATGGACCTACAAAGCCTATATCAACTAAGGAGATTGTCATTTGGAAGAAAAAGAACAAGAAAGCTTATGCTATGTTTTTTACAATAGTAAGAAAAAAGGTGAGCAGCCATATTGTTTACATTTATGATTCATACGGAGCCTTAAAAAAGTTAAAATACTTATATGACTCTCACTTAGAATTATAATCTATACAATTCTTGGTGAAGCTATTCAACCTAAAGTTGAAGGATAATAATCCCATATATTTAGCTTTTAAAATCAAACCTATCACACATGACATAGATATCATTGGAATGAAGATAGACATGGATGTCAAAGCCTTGAACAAAAATCTTTACCCTATTTACTCACACTATCTTGCATCCCTCCAAGTTAATAGCCTAATAAAGTCCATCTCATTTGATTTCTTAGTAAAAAAAATCTTAAAACATGAGAGAGCTGTTGGAAGAAAAAAAAACAAGCCACCACGGCCCTTAACCTCACCCTCATAAAAATGAGAATGAGGATATACATTAGAGAAAACACATGAAGATGAGGTTGGAAAGAAATAATCAGAGAAAACACCATATATAACTTACCATTTAAATTGAAAGAGATCTTATACTCTAAAAAAAATTAGAGTTGCAACTCTGATTTTATTAATAAAAAACTATTTACAAATTAAACTCAAAAAATTATAGTTTTAATCTATCATATAATATAATTTAATTAAATAGAAATTATATTGAGCAGGACTCGATGAGCTCCTGGAGGAGAGCCGCATCGAAGCGGATATCTTGTCCCAGAAGTTGTTTCGCTCTGATTCGGGCAACTCCCATGCATACGCAGTTCCCAAAAAACGTTGGGGATATGGGAGGTTTTACTCGGCCTCTGCTATTAGTCATTAGTCCAAAATCAACGAGCTCATTCTCTGGAACTTCGCGAGCTGTTGTTTCGCATCTCCAAAAATGCGCGCAAACTGCTACAAACGAATTCAGAGCCCCGGCTCGTTCCTTCAGCTTCTCTATCATTCTTCATTAAAATGAAAACGTGAAATCTCGAAGTACTTTGTTAGGTCGTTCATGGATTCCTGTACATTACTCTCAGTATTAATGTTGCCATCGCTTTTGCTTACATTAATTTCCCCACCTCGGGCTGTACTGCATTTCGCATGAACATAAAAATCTGCGCTCTTTTGATGTCGCCGATGTCTACTTCTTCAGCCCTGAAATAAAGGTTAGCCATTGCATTGTTCGCGCTTGAAGATTGTTCTCATGTTCTCAGGTTCCTTGGAGGTCCCCTGCTACATTCCGCCTAGCAAGTCATGAAATGCCAAAATGAACTCCCGTCTGAAAATAACGTGATGAATACTGGCTCCGATAGAGAATCCACCTCCGAGAAAATTAGTCCCCTCCAAAACAGAAGTGCATGAAACACAACAATTGATTTCCATACTTAGGTTTGGTTAAAGGTTTCAGGAGCTTAATCAGTTTATATATATATATATATATATATAAAGCGAGGAGTGAATCTATATATTAATGTATTCGGTGTATATGACATTTACTATCGCAATATCTTTTAAATTTTTAAATTATAATGACAAAAACTTTGTTTTGTTAATTAAAAGATATAAAAATAAAAAAAAGTTATTTGATTTTTTATACACATGCCAATTTTAACAAAAATTCTGCAAACATATAACCACTGAAAGAATGAAGGCATGTTCCGTTTTCCTCCACTGAAAAAAATAACACTGAAAGAAAACGAAAAGAACGGATTGTAAACATGTTTTGGATTTTTTAGATTTTAATTTAGTGAAATAATTTTTAATAAAATTTTGTATTTAAAATGTGTTTATTGAATATCTAAAAGTTGTGATTTTTCATTAAATCTTTAAGAAATTATATAAAAAAACTCCCAAACTTAGAAAAAATATACTAAACTTAAAACCATAAAAACTCCCAAATTTATAAAAAAAATATATTAAGCTTTTGTATCAATGTCAGAACTCTAGATTTAGACTAATAATTGAAAGGCTCATTTGAGAGTTGAGAAGTCGAGGTTGTTCTCAAAAAAAAAGGACTGGGCTTTTGCAACAATGTCAGAACTCTAGATTTAAACTTATAATTTAAATGCTCATGTGAGAGATGAGAAGTGGAGGTAGTTAAAAACTAAAAATTAGATCCAGATGAAAGTTCATTTTATCAACCTTTCTTTACACGACAAATTGCCAAGTAACTTTCAAGATGACGCTAAAAATATCACAGTGACTTAAATTCCATGTCACTGTCCTGGCTCAGTTATTTTAATTACCCCACGACACGGGTCCAACTACCCATTCATGCAGAAAGTCAAACCAGCGATTCTTCAACTACCTAAATCTATAAATTTCAAAACTTAACCATTATTTAGGTAACTTAACTGCATACCACATTCAAGACTAGTAAATTAACTTCAATTCAATGTCAGTGTACTGACTCACCGACCAGGTTACCCGGAATTCAAACGAACGATACTTGAACGACCCAGATTTACAAATTTGAAACAGGCATTGCAATTATTTAACCAAGTTAACAACATCCCACGTTGAAAAAATTAGGTTGGTAGAATTTATTATCTCCGTAACGAGAGACAGATTTTGCAATGGGTTTTTGGTGAAAGCTATATTAATTTAAATTTGATCAAAAAATTACAAAATATTCTATAATATAACATTATACATTGAAATATATGATTTTTTAAAAATAATTTAATTTATTTATGTTCAATTTTATTGGCTATCAAATTGAACATGTTATTGTTCTTTGTTTCTATTAATGTGTCTATAACCTCTATTACTTAACGACAGGTACATAAATCATATCAAGGTGTATGAGCATTTATGATACAATTTGTTTTTGGAATGTGATAAAATTATTGCTAATACTTATAATCATTTTATATTCCTATTTATAAAAATGGCTAATGATTAATATAATCTAATAAAAAATATAGTGTTAGATCTAAGGTTTTTGTGATCCATAATATAGATAAATATCAGGTTTTGGTCGAAGTTTGGAACCAACTAATGTGGTCCATCGTCAGGACAAGGTGAAGAATCAATCAATCTTAAGGAATAAATAGCATGGATGCATCATTGCCCATAATTAGTTGTTGGTAAATTAGTTAATAAAGTAAGTAAAATATTATTTAAAAATGATAGGCAAGGAGTTATCTATTAAAATATTATATATTTAGTTAAACACTAGATGTTAGGAATAAATATACAATATTTTATTCGAATATTTTAATAATTAATTATTTAATAAAGTAAGTAAAATATTATTTAAAAATTGGTGGTAAGGAGTTATCTATTAAAATATTATATATTTAGTTGAAAACTAACTTGTTAGGAGTAAATAAATATAAAATACTTTATTCTAATATTTTTTAATAACTAATTATGTAAATAAATATAAATACTTCACTTTAATATTTTAACTAACTAATTATCTAACTAGTTATCTAATGAGAGATAATTGATATTATCAATTTATATAATATTATTTGTTAAGGGTTAACTTATTCCAAATAAATAAAAATATAGTCATGTTTAATTATATAGAACTAGAGTTATAGGTTAAGATATGGTTCTAACCGACTTAATAATAATAATATTGCAAAAAATAAATAGTAGAGAATGACTCAACTTTTATATAGGGGAACAAAATAATATCTAATATCTAGAGGGTTACAAACATATGTATAATTTAAAAAGGAGGTAGCTAGAAAAATAATTAATATGTTAAACAAGAATTTAAAAAATCTTAATGTTTGTTGTTATGTTGTTTGTTGCACCTCATGCTGGTTTCGAAAATGATGAAAACATAAGAAGATAATAAGAAAAAATATAAAAATCTAAAAAGATATAGAAATAAAAAAGGAAAAAAGAGAAGAAAGCGAGGTAGGATCAAGAAGAGAGAGCTGGAATCTAGCTCTTACTTAATTTCCAACCATCATCCCTAATAATATTTCTGGCATGCCTCTCAATCTCAATCACTTCCCTAAGCTTCCTATGATGGAAGTGATCAACTCTAGAAATGACTTTGGATTCTTCAATGCAGACATGGTGTTTCGATTTCTCTGTATGTTCGGTTATAGCTGATGAGCGGGCGCGATGATGTCTAATATCTGCAGCATGCTCATGGATTCTATGTTTAATAGACCTACATGTTTCTCCAATACTAGGAATACCACACAAGTAGGGAACAAGGTAGACACCCTTTGTGTCGTTAGGGTTAATATGGGCTTTAACAGATCCAAGAGAATTTTTTAGGGTATTGGGAGACCTGAATGAAGAAGAGACATTAATATTCCTAAGGATATCAACAATTCTATTTGTGGTTCCTTGGATATACAGGGGATGAATCTTAGAGACATGATCAACACAAGCAAGTTTAACTCTTGGCAGTTTGTAGACCTTATGAAAGGCCTTAAGGCTTTGAGATCTGTTATACACATAATTTTTAAAAACCTCGAGCATATGATATTCTCCTATTCAAGGTGGCTTTCATCAGATATTCCTAGAACACGGGTAGAAAGAGTGCTGAGAACACCGAATTTTTGAGCCGGAAAATGATGAGAACTAGCATGGAGATATTGTTCCCTGTGAATTTTCTTTCGAAAAACTTGGTGACAGACGAAACCATCATCCATCCTAGAAATGAGAATGTCTAGGAAGGGAAGGCATCCATTCACCTCAACTTCCATCATGGACTTGATGGAGTCTGATTGATAATTAAGATGGCTAAGAAACAGATCCAACTTCTCATGACCATGAGGCCACATGAAACAAGTATCATCAACAAACCTCTTCCACTTTTTAGGGTGAAATTGAGATGTGGGTAAGGCCTTGGTCTCAAAATATTCCATAAACAAGTTAGCGACAATAGGGGAAAGAGAGGAACCCATCACAACACTGCATGTTTGCTCATAGATTATTTAAATCACATATGTAATTTAAAAAGATTTATTAATGGTATCTTAGAGATATATTTTTGTTTTTACATTATATTTTTAGGGGTAGAGGCCACTTAGGTTTTTCTGCAAACTTAACCACATATGATAGATTTTACACTATTAATGATTGAATGGTATTCAAAATAATAAGATGTTTGTAAAACGAATAAATATAAAATTTTCCATATTCACAAACTAAGGTCTAATACAAATTTAAGATAGAACCTCTATAATGAGGTCTAATAATAAGATTTTCATAAGACCATATCCACAAACTATAAAAATCCAAATGTAAACTATTAATAATTATTTCTATGTTGCAATACAAATAATGTTAATTTACAATTTTATTTTTTTTTGTAAGCTAGGATGGTACTCTTTCTATTACTTGATCAACAGAACATTACAACATTTCAGAAACAGTTTCTGCCCGCCCACTAGGGGAAACCGGGTCATAATTCCACCTATAGTTTTTAATTGCAGCCCAAAAAAATAGGTCCACAGTCTGATCGTCTTAGCTAGATAAACTATGCAATCTTTAAACTTACTAAAGCTATTACTAAAACTACTGCTCTGTATTACTTGCTTTTTCCTATCTTTAACATATACAGAGCTAAAACCAAAAAACTTGTTGCAGTTTCTAAACATATCTTTTATCAGTCCTCGCCTTCATCTGGTTGCTGGTTCACTGCTTCCGCTGGCTCTAGACGGTCCCGATTCAGCACTTGCTGGATAGCATCCAGCTTCTCCTCCTGTCTCATCATTGCAATGCGAAGGAAGCTTAATTCCCTCCGGATGTCAGGATCCCCCTTAGCCAGATCAACCATCTCTTTTGCCACTTGTTCCAACGCCTTAGCCATTAGTCCCTTCATCACCCAATAGATGTGGAGGGACTGTTTGAATAATGAAATACGCCCTCTGGTATGCCCCGGGTCGTGAAGGAGAAATTCCCATTCTTCCATCTCCCCATCGGATTGATCCTGAAGCGATTCCTCTTCGAGATGCGGCATGACTCGACACACTGCAGGATTGGAATTATGCAGGAAGGCCTGTTCAGCCCTTCGAACTCTGTGGTTAACCGTCTCCCTTTGTTTTCTGTTTTTCCCCTGGCCGCGCCTGGAAGTCTCCCCTTCCTCCTTCCCTTTCCCCCTCTGACCTCTGGTTCTTTTTCCATCCCGGTCCTTTTCCTTGTCAGGTGTTGAGCTGCGCTTCCTCTGACCGTAGCAGCGGACCTTCGAATCCCGTAATTCAGACTATTCCACCTTCATCTGCTCTTTTCCTTCCTCCGCCAAGTTCTTATGGTGGTGCCTACGTTCACTCACTGCACCCGGGATGTTAATTTACAAAATTTAGTAATGCATTTAATTACAATTTAAATTTTGTACAAATTGATACGAAAAGTGATTTCATTATAATGAATAACATGCATTGCCATGAGTATTACTGTATCTTCAATGTGTATTATTCCTTGTTATCCCGTAAAGTGTAATAAATAAACAATCAAATATAAAACAAGTGGGCTGTGAAGCAACAAGTCCTTGTTATTGATATGGTGAGAGTTGATGTGCATAAATGTCTTTTTTAAGAAGGAAAGTACAATTTTTTTTTGGTTTGTTTGTTAATGTTACAATTTTTTTTAGTGTTTTTTATAAGTCTCAAAGTTTTTGCAAAAATATTTTTTGGAAGGAAAATGACATGGTAGGCTTATTTCCAATGCAATGTAGATAGCTACCTCTAGGAAACGAATTTTCGCTACATATGAAAGCATAATAAAAAAAAGGTTCAATGTTGTAATTTGTAGCCCTTAAGAGAAAATTCAAAGTGAAAAGGTGTGCCTAGGATATGACCTATGCAGTTTTTATGCAATTTTCGTAATAACACTTTCAGGGTAGTTTGTGGTATTGGTTGTTGAAATAGGTTTTTTCAAGCTTACTTTCTGTGAAGTAGTTCCAGAATTAAATGGTATCCAAATGTAGTCAAATTTGTGTTAATGATACGTGCTCAATTAACCATTCAAAGATATATAGGTTAGTAATTAACATAATTTAGCACAACTTCATCAAATTTGGGTGACATGTCAATAATTCATTTGGGAGGTAGAAGTAGAAGCCTTGGGTCTATTACAATAAATGTTGAATTTTATTACAAGTTAGTATAGTAAATGTTTTTGGCTAGATTTTAGCAAATACACAAAATTCAGATGGTCACCAGCATGGAAGAGGAACCAAAAGGAAGAGGAAATGGATGTCTCGCCGTAAATCAATCCTAGATTTCATGATGTGGAATCACATTCAAATCAATTCAGTTCTGCCTGATTTGAATAGTATATGATATTTTCACATTATAATTATCGAGATATTGTATGATATTTTAGACTGCAATATTTTGTTGTTTGTCCTTGTACATTGTTTATTTAATTTTACTGAAAATTGCATGATAAGTGTATTAGAATTGTAAATTAAAATGAAGTATTAGAATTGTAATCTCATGGCTGGGACTTGTGTGCTAACTCATACGATAAACCTCATTACACTACTCGAACATGGGTGGTTTAACTAGTAGTAATCTCATGGTTAAACAACAAACAACAAACACAATATAATATGTTCCTGATTTGTTCACTTGTAGGAGGAGGTTGCCGAATGAGATATGGTACATATTGAATACAAGGTGAGTGACAATAGAAGATAACCAGAGCCAACTGTCAAGAGGAATGAGACTACAAAGAACAAAAAGTTGGCTCAATCCGAACCTGCAAGAAAAGGAAAGCAACGAGTCTACTAAATAAATATTAAAATTGATATATTTAATCTTATTCACTTCAGTAGGTTAGTTCAAGAGGACAGTGAAGCAGTTCTTAAATTAAATCAATTATCAATTGATGATAATGAAGTTTCGAATATGACATGGCTGCATGAACCATAAGTGTCAAGCAGCACGAATCCAGTTGTTATTATAGCAAGTATGCTCCCATTTTGTGAATTTCTAGTATGGAGGTGCTTCAAGTGTGTTTGGAGATAAATGTTTTATTGCAAATAACCTAGTAAGTAGTCACAAAGCAGTCGCCAAACTGGAAACAACACCATCAATAGTACTAAATATAGAGACGCGCTCTGAGAATGTATTGCTATCTCATTAGGTGAGTATAGATTTGTGTGTCGGTCCTAGCGAAGAACTTCATGAGAGATGGGAATCAGAGCTGCCTTGGCCTTGAAAATAACATACCTATTGCTCTTTTGATCCTAAAGATAGTCATATCATTCAGAATAGATCCAATTCTCAACACCTTACATAAGCTACTTGGTGGAATGGTCAGTTAATCTTGTGATTGAGAACATAGCTTGCCTTCATGGCCCTCCCTACTTCTTCTTTCTTTCCATCTCTATCTGCATTTTATGGTGTTTAGTTGTTGAGAACTATCACTATTCAGTTTCATTCACTACTGTTGTTTTAAGTTTACATTGGATCGACTCCATTTTTGGGTGCAGTCAAATATGAGTCAGGCCGAGTTTGGCTTGCTCTTTCTCCTCCTTATAACTAATAAATAGAAACTTTACACTATGTTGGGTTGGTTTGGTACAAAACTTGATTTTGAGAGTAAAATTTTTATCTGGCTTTGATGGAAACATTTGGTTTTTTCCATTATAAGTGCTTCTTTATTGGGCCGATGATGGAGCATTAGAAGCCATTAGATAAATCTAAAGCCATGTTATATTTTCCTGAACGCTACAAGTTTCTCTAAAATACACATCGCGTTTTGGATATAGTTGATTTTTCATTTCATTAGGCTTATAGATGTCGGAATCTGAATCGACGATGCTCTAAAAATTTTGAACCTTCCAACATTTTTATCTCTATGACTCGTGTTCATAGTGGACAAAAAATAAAGAAGAATCCTCTTTATGTGGGAAAATTCCGCTGGATTTGTGAGGGAATCCTCTTTCTGTGAGAAAATCCAACTAGATTTGTAGGGACAATTCAGTCTATTTTTCGAGGGCTTACATTTTAGGGCACTGACGAGATCTGAATTTGGTTCATCGAGAGCACATCTATGCGGGTGTACCTATTAGTAATAGTTTTTCCACTAGTGTAAGTAGTGAGCTTTCAATACTGAACAAAATATTGGCTGCTTTTCAACATGCCAATGGGTAGAAGTGATGGAGTTAGATTTCAAACGAAACCTTTGGTTACTTGTCTATTCATTATGTTATTTTTAATAGGTCTTCATTTTGTCTATTATGGATCTTTCTTTGGGTCTAGAATGCATCAGAGTACTTCAGCTCAAGTCGAAAGATCATCTAGAAAGCTTGGAGGGAATAAAGGTGACAATGATGATGAAGACAATGGATCAAATCTTGAGGAGGATATACTGATAAGGTAAAAAATTAATACAAAGGATGACGAAGAAAGCAATCCCAAGATTGAGAACGACATCCCAAATGAAGAAAATGACCAAATTACATTGAAAACCTTCCCTTCACTGTAAGTATTCAATCAAAACTTTTTTGTGGGATATTTGTTGTTGTTCTCCTCAGAATCATTATACTTTCACTTTTTTTGTTGTAATTTACTCAATTGCTAATATTGGATGAGAATTTACTCATATTTTTTTATAGGAGTGTGACAATAAGTACCCAGAGTTAATTCCATGCTTGGATCGAAATCTTATCTACCAATTAAAGCTTAAATTCGAATTGGGTCTTCTGGAGCACTATGAAAGGCACTGCCATTCTACAGAATGACACTTCAATTGCTTGATCCCTCCACCAGAGGGATCTAGGCTCCAAATGCTTCCTTCACGTGTAATTTTATCTTGCGTTTTGTTCACATTTTATTCCTGCATATTCAATTTCACTCGAATTTATAGTTTTAGTTTTAGTTTCACTTTGTAATCACTTCTACTAGGTTTTGTTTTTAATACCAACCTTTTTACTTTAAAGATTTTGGATGACTATTGTTCTAGGATCTGAGCCCCTGTGTTGGTATCCATCACCAAATAATATCTATATCTTATTCAGGTTCTTATCAAATGTCCAAGAAGTAGAGATGAAGTATGGAAAGTGAATATACCTCATACACAACTGGCAGAGGAAAAATCATATCAGAATTGGATGATAGTGAATGGAGATAAGATCAATTTCCTTGGTGGTGGTACTCACTTCCATAATGGAACTGACAAGTACATTGCATCCGTTACAGATGTATGGTATTTATAATTTTAAATGAATCGAGATGGCATCTCATTAGTATGGAATTTTGAACATAAAATCTTAGGTGGTTAAAAATTTCAAATATATATCGTTTCACAAATAAGATTTTGTAGTTATAATAACCATGCATTTTGAATTTTTTTCCCTTGCAATGTAATTACATGGTTTTGTAACAAATGTTGAAAATTCTGGGAGGGAATCTAAGAAACAAAGCTAGCCACAGAAATCCAGCCTAGGGTTCAATCTCTCTTTGGAAGTGGGCATAGGGAGGGAGGAATGCCATCTTTTATTATTGAATTTTCCTCAAGAACAACATAGGTGGCAACACCCCACAATAGCTTAATGTGTTATGCCCAGATTGTAAAATCATTAGAGGAGAAGTTGTCAACTAGATTTGAGGTTATGGGTTGTAGATGGTCTGATGTCTATTGCAGGAAGAGGTCCCTCACCATGCTAAACTCATATTTCTAGGCCAACCTTAAAAAATGTTGATATTTTTATTGGTTTATTGTATAATCAACCTGCACATGAAGTGACTAAATCATATATCTATATAACATATGCTTACCTTGATGCTTGTGATCATGATTCAAATGTTCATAATAGGGATTTAGAGACAAATGTTAGGGATGAAGCACTAGATGTTCCAGATAAAGAACTTGGTGATCTTGGTGAATTCTCTCCCAACAAACAACACTCATCTGTGTTTGAACAACCCTTGCTCAGTTCCTCCCTCTGCCTTCGGCTAGAAATAACAAGTTGTTAATATAAAGTCTAGTTCCTTCCATAATTTCTCTACTTGAGTGAATTAGCTATCTAAAACAAATATTGTTAATGCAGAGCATCGAGGAGGTGAAATCTTGTTTTTATTGAGGTTTTTTTGTTTTCTTCTGCCATGGGGATGGATACACAGTGCTGTCAAGTATATGAAATATTCCTAGTTACATGTAAACAGAAGTTGTGGCACTTGTTACATGTAGACATATCCAATGACAGAGGTAAATGTAGCAGTGGACAATATTAGTGGTGGAAAATGTAGTTTAGCGGTGGGCAATATAGTTTGATTAACATAAAATGTTTGATATTTAATACTAGCATTAGATCATTTGAGTTTAGAATTGTTTAAATTATTTTTCATTATATATTCTTATCCTAAGCTTTAGTCTCATGTGCCTCGGTATGAGGCCAAATAAAAAATGATTACTTTGATAAGTCTTCAGAAACTAATACAGAAATTTCATAGGCTGCAAAAAATCCAGGGCATAAAAACTTTAGGTTATATGTCATACTAACTAATGCTAAATGGACCATTTCGATTACTATAGTCCCATGCCTCACGACAATGACTAATAATGTAGAGAATAAAACATTACATGTAAAATTATGAGAAATGTTGTTTTCAAAGGGCATTGATAATAATGCGTTGTGTAAAATTATGAAAAAAAGTCATTTAAGGGAGTATGTATATTATTATTATTATTATTATTATTTGTTTTTTAAGGGAAAAAAATGGCGACGCTTTCTATTCTAGTATATATTCAGAGAATTATCCAAAAAGACATGATGTTCTATAAAAGTTAAAACTATTTTCCAAGTATTTAGAGAGTCTAAAGCTCATATATTAACACCAAAACTCATACCATATCTCTTGGATCTAACACAAAGAGGAGTCCAATATACAACTACAATGATTTACAAAAAGGAGCACCATTCTAAGATAAACAAAATAGCCACCAGGATAATCCAAAAACCATCTTATGGCATAACCAGATTTCCCTCTGCCATCACCTTGCCATCAACTAAATATATGAAATGTATTGAACTTGTAGCAACAACCAAACCTTGATTTAAGAGTCCATATGCCACTGAGTTGTGTTCCCTATAGACATGTAAAATTGTGAATGCTCAAATGATCACAAAATGAGCTTTATGTGATCCATCCATCCATCGAAGAAGGGAGAAGAGAAGGAGGATTGCCTAGTCGCATCATCAATGTTGGATTTTGAGTCCCCATACATAGAAAACTTCAGCAAATGTAAGCATTTGGAAAAAACCAACAAACCCCACAGTGTTAATAACTCATCCTTGGAGTTCGAATCTAAACCCCCATACCAGAAAAGGAGAAAATGTATGAGAGCATTAATCCTTAGCCATGCCCCGCATCTACACCTACCATCTTGAGTCATGCCATCGAAGAATCCTGCTAGAAAGACCACTTGAAATGGAGGACACAAGTTCTAGAAATGTTATCAGCACGAGTGGATTTCCCTTTCATCGACAACCAAGCCAAAATATTAGAGCAAATTCTAGAGATATTAGGTGGCCTATCTTCAAAGATCACAACGTTTCTTGCTTGCCAAATCTCCCATGTTGTATATAGAGGAAAAGATCTATATCTCTCTCTCCTACTGAACCACCACCTGAAGAAAGGCTCCATATTATCAAAGGAACCCACCTCAAGAATCTGATCATTCTTCAATATACTCGCCGAGACCTCAACAAACATGGGGTAATAGATAAACATATGTGAAACACTTTCTTGATCCATATGGTAAAACACACATCTCCTCAGGCCAAGATATCCACATTTGTAGATGTTATCCCAAGTAACGATTTTCTTTTTCCAGACCAGCTAGTAGAAGATGATCACCTTTAAAGGAACATGTCATGCCCAAGATTTCCTGTACCAACACAGGTTAGTTAAAGGGTTGACATTATTCGAAATATACTGATAAATATTTGAAGCCACCACTGAACCCTTTTTCATAACACCAGTGTATCACCCATGAAAAATTTTAGGGTCTATTATTCACAAGTGGGCTAATTTTCCATGGTTTTCCCCAAAAAATATATTCCCCAATTTCCATTTTTTATACAAAAAAACCACCCAAATTCTGCAATATTAAATTATTTTACCTTAAAAATCACGAACATTATATACAGAGTATATATAAAATCATTATAAAGTTAAATAATTTTACAAATACATCAATAAATATTTTATAGTTTGCAGATTACGGACTAGTGATATTAGCCAATATTTTTAAACTTTAAGATAATTTTCTATCCTTATTTTCCCTAGTATCACTTGAATCTTTCCTGAAACCAACGAACCAACAAAAACTATAGTATGTACTTAGGTAAGTGAAAGATTAAAATAACCAAACTTTCAACGCTCTATGGGTTAAGGTATCCTGTAAATGTCTTTGATTGGAATTTACATTTTATGAGTTCATATATTTTAACTATATAAAATATAAAAATATATCTTAACTATTATTTAAAAATATAAAAGTTGATGGAGATAGCCTAAAATTAACATTTCAGGTTTATGTGAAAACTTGAACCATTATTGAATGCACCATCGTTAAATGTTGAACCTGGTTAATAATAAATAGAATTTAACTCATAACTGCTAAAGTTATCGCATGAGCATTGGAAATCTATATTAAATTGGGAGGGATGAATTAAAAGAGACATTGTTCCTAGCATTCTCCAATTTTTTCAGGTTTAAATATAAATATTATATTAGAACTCTACTCACATAAAATATTAGTTGTTAGGTCCTTAGTGTAGTAGTGCATTTATAAGGCTCGCTATATTAATTATTTTTGAAACGTGTAACTTTTCCATTTTTCAATAGATGAACAATTTCACAACAATCAAATTATATATAAAGGGGAGAGTAAATAAATAAATTATAAACATTATGTCGAGTTAAAAGTATCTTTATGGCTTATCATTTTAGATTTATTTATTTATTTTATATTGAATATCTTCCTTCATAATTAGTATAATTTTTATTATAAAAGTATTTTTCTATCTTTTCTTATAGCTATTATTATTCAGTATCTTTTCTTATAGCTATTATTATTTCAGTAGGCTGCCGTATATGGATAATCTAGTTGATAACTATTTTGGAAAATGATATTTTTTTTATTATTAATATTTAAATTATGTTTAATTATTTAAATTTTATTGATATATTATGGTTATCAATCAATTCTTTGTTACAATTACTAATTAATTGGTTAACAATTTTCTTGTAGTTTTCATTGTCTTGACAATTCTCAAGCTCTTCCAAATACCTGTGATACTCCCTCCAATGATCAAAATCTGGTCTATCAGGGGACTGGGTTATTTTCTTCATCTACTGCACCCACCCGTGCTAAAATTTTGATGACCTAGTTGCAAGCCTTTTAGGTTTCATTTGGGGTTCCTCCAACAATTCAACATATATAACATGTTTACCCTTATCCCGTGCAGCAGGCTTGGGGGGTTCCTTTGCTTCCTCCTTTTACTAGCCTACTTCTAAGGTTGTCTCTCTAAGCTCTCAGTTCTGTCTCTTTAAAAAGGCTATCTTAAGCTGTGAATTTGCAAGTGCATCCTTCATCTTAGTAATGTTTGGGTCTTCTTCCTTTATCTGGGTTGTTTCAATCTCTTTTGCATCTTCCTCTTGCTTAGATTCTGGAAGAACATCAACTGGTTCAGGAGTTGGCTCTTCAACAACCTGCTTGGCCTTTAACCTGGTTCTAGGTCTCAATAAGCACTGTGCATCTTGAATTGTCTCTTCTACTTTCAACTCTGTCAACTGAACCTTTGTTGTTGGAGCTTTTTCCACATGAGCCTCTAGTGCTTGAACCTTCTTCTTTTCTTTTGTGCTTGGCTTCTTACTTGACTTCTTGCTTTGTTTCTTGTTCTAACATGCATTAGGGGAATTTTAAGGTCTAAAATGGGCCTCCTAAGGAAATTATAAAATAGCGATGGCAATTATAAAATAATATTAGATTACATCATCAAATTTTAGAGGGAAAAAATAAAAAACTACTTTTTCAACTTGTATTTTCAACTTATCTCCTCATGGGTTTACTCAAATTTCAACTAGGAACACTTGTTGGATGAAAAAATTGATTCTTCATCTAAGAAGTACCCATGTTGCATACTATTTCATTTTCTATTTGAAGTGATTGTTATTATTTCATTTAAGGTAGTCATGGGATAGAATCATTTTCCTTTTCTCCACTTCTAATGTTATTACTCTTTTGTGTGGTGGTGGTTATTACTCTTTTTTGTGGTGGTGGTCGGGCAACTAATGTTATGTTATATAAAAAAAACAAAATTATATGTTATGTTATGCAGTTTTTTATAACTGTGTAATGTACTTTCGATGGACCCTACTACATGAAAAATTAGAAATAACTAAAAAATGTGATCGCAATCACTTCTTTTTCACGTGTTTCTCATTTTTTGTGTAGCATAGTCCATCAAAAAGACGAAACATGGGTATTCTTTGGATGAGGAACTAAATTTTACATCCAACAAGTACTCCCACTTGAAATTTGAGTAAAACATTAGGGAGATAAATTGAAAATATGTGTTGAAAAAGTAGTTTTATTATTTTATATTTTTTTCATCTTTTTAATTTTTTACTCCAAAAATGGTGAATCATCCCCCATGGTTGACATCATCATCTTGAATCCTATTGGTTCTTATAAAGTTTATTTTGGTTGTACACTTTTCTTAGGAGGCTCATTTTAGACCTCAAAATTCCTTTGATGCTTCCTTCACTACTATCTCGGCTACTGGTTCATCTTTTGGCTCTTCTTTATCTTCACAAACCTCCATGGGTGAAATATCTTCTTGAGGCAATAAACCTAGATTTGGCAGAAAAAATTTCCTCGAATTTTTTTTTTTTTCAAGTTTGTACATGACCAAAATCTTTATAAAAGAGACATGAAATAAACTAGACATATGACTATCTTTCTTAGCCTGCACTTTCTCTACTATCCTCCCTAGGCTGTTAAACAAATAATAGGGTAGGTTCATAGTCTTTTTATCTGTG
The DNA here is from genome assembly GCA_000404065.3 of Pinus taeda. Taxonomy (NCBI): domain Eukaryota; kingdom Viridiplantae; phylum Streptophyta; class Pinopsida; order Pinales; family Pinaceae; genus Pinus; species Pinus taeda. The sequence goes on from APFE030058627.1 coordinate 68,221, forward strand.
AGATGTACCAAGAGTCTAAGATGATACTGATAAGCTCTAATGAACCTACCCTAACAAGTGAAATACCTTTGTATAAATTTGAGTAGCTAGCTATGATGATTCTAAAGGTATGTTCTAGGGAAAGTTGTATCAAATTTATTCTTAAGTTTTGGCTTAATAAACACTTTGAAGAATGAAACATATAAATCATCTCCCTTGAGCCATTTCTCTCCATTTGTAGGGATACATGTGGGCTCATCAATAAATCTCTCTGAAATAACCATCTCCATATCTCCTAGCTTTACTTTTCCCTCCTTGAGGTTCAAGGCAAACAAACTGGACAACTGCACATGGTGACCTACTACTTGGATTTTCTCACAAAAGGGGATACAACTTGAGTTTTCAAATGATACCCTAATCCTTGGATTAGAGTTGACTAGGGCTACACTTTCTGGCTCTACTCATATAATTTCCCCTCACTTTTTGCTTGTAGTGGGAGCCATATACCTATGTACACAAGGAAAGTTCTCTTGGGCCTTCGTGGCAAGCTATGTGGACTACAACAGTAATAAAAAAATTTATTTTTTGGATAGGAATGACAGGAGGGTGTGTTTCATAGACACGCTGCATAGTGAGGACACACACATATTGACACCTTTAAAGACTGCTAGAAAATTACACAACCCTACAAACATTTACCAAGACTAGCTTAGCATATGACATATGTTGGGGCCTTTGTTTAAATTTTGAAAAGGTTTTGACCAATTTTGACTAACCAAGGGATGAGAAGGAAATGGGTGGCATCAACGGTTGGCTGGCAGAACAAGCAGTTGCACAAGAGTTGTGGCAAGGTGGCAGCAGGAGGCAAAGGCAGTTGAGGGGGCAGGAAGGTGTAGAACCAACTAAGGGGAAGAACTGGCAGTCCCAGTAATAGAGAAGGGATATAAAAAGAGAATACTAGGAAAGGAGAGAGGTTAGATTTGGCAAGTTTAAGGGAAGGTGAAAAGGATTCTTGTTGCAGTCGATGGAAGGGAAGATCACACGAGACGAGAAGACATGGTTCATGAAGTTGCACAATACCAACAGAACTGACCTGGGTATTTTATGTAGTTGTTTATGGTGAAAGCCGAGTGATGTTGTAATGGTTAACTGTTATGATTAATATAAAGATCCGCTAAGATCAGTTGCGGTTTATTATGTATCTGGGTCCTGTGTATGAGGGATCTTTAAACTTTTTTTGAAGGACTTAACAACTACATGTAATCGGTAGTTCGTGCGACCTCATGAGTATGTTGTTGTCTCTATGTTTTATATAATTTATTCATGTATTTGATCAAATGCAACTCAGTTTAGACTTTCATAAGTCCATGCTGAACCCTTCTCCCTTTTGGTCTTAGCGTGCGTCAGGTGAGACTCCTTGCCCTTTGGGGTAAGGTGAACATGCCAACACTATCATAGAATACAACGGACCATTCTTAGCCTCCTGTGCCTGAACCCGGGGTCTTCCCCCTAATGACTCTCGCGAGCCAACAAATGGTTATGTTGCCGGGACTCAAAGGTATGAGAAATAGTTCAGACTATGGTGTCGAGGATATTTAAAAGAAAGATCAGGGATTGGTGGAACCATAGAGTAGATTAGTTTATAGCAGAGCAGGCTACCCATAGAAGTCAACCGATCAGCAAGGTAAGCGAGGAAATTTTATATGCTAACGACACTAATGATCAGTATGAAATATTCTAGTGTAAGTTCCTAGAGGATTTGTACAATTGGTTAAGAAGGCTAAAGAGACAGACTCAGCTAGGTTGATTAGTGATAGCTTGTTGAAGTTGGACCCTATCAGATGTTGCCATGCTGCAATAGTTGGATAATGATCTGACCAGAGCAATCAACTTTTGGGTAAGGACAACAGTCGAGGGATACATAATTAAGTTTGCTGCGGATAGTTATTAGTCTTTTTCAAAAGCAGAAGCTATGTTTATCTTAGGACTGAGAGGTGAGTTGATGAGGGAAGTCCCGGCGTGGATCAAGATGTTTATGGTGGAAGAAGGATTGTTGTCTTCACCCGCTACGGGGATGGCAGCGTAAATCCTTGGTACCGGGGGGAGACGTAGAAGGGGGAATGCTACTGGTTGAGGGATAGAGATGCTGCTGAAGGGGTGTATGTTGAAGAACTGAAGAAAGAAAGAGATGTTAGGGCACAAAGAAGGGCACTGCTAGCGGATACGTGGCAGGTGAGGGTGATTCAGACTCTAGGGAAGAAAAGGATGGGGCCCTGCCAAGTAGGAGTAATGAGGGGAAAACCCCAAGTCGAAGAGGAAGGAGAAGATGGTAATGGGAAAAGCGAGAGCAGTGAAGGAAGATGGAAGAGTCAGGGAAATGGGAACGGACCTTCCCTGCAGGTTGCAACATCTATATCGCAAGTACAGGTTGTGATAGATGGATCGCAAGAGAAGAGGCCACATGGGCATGAAGAAGGAAGCAAGGAGGATACAAGTGAGGTGATGAGGAGTTTATTCAGCGAAGAGGAAGCATCCATCAAGAGTCAGCAACAATACCCATGACATGTAGGTAAGGTTTCCCCTGATCTTCCCCCAGTGCTTTATCACAATCCGAAGGAATTTATTATTATCTTAGCTAAGGTAGTGTGGGTATATAGCGCGCGGGAGAAATACCGAGTCCATTTCAACATTGGGAGCAGCACAAGAATCAACAATATCAGTAACTTAGGATTACAGGGACCCCAGCAATTGAGGAGAAAGAGGTTCATGCTAATCGCGCCTACCCATATAAATATGGCAGGATCTTTACTAGATACCCTGAATTTGCGAGAAGAGGAAACGAGGATGTAGAGTGGCATTGGTATCTCTGTGAAGCTATTTGGAGGACCCGTCAGACTCCATAATGTAAGGGTAGTAGAATTCCAAACCACGTTGAGAGAAAGGGCTCTGTGCTGGTTTATAAAGTGGGCAAAGCAGAATTAAAACTCATAGTAGATGACAGCAAGAGAGGATTTGTGTAGGAGTTCGAGGCACCACAGACAGATCATCAAGGGCTATCAGAACTTTGGGAGATTAAGCAGAGGTAAGGAGAGATGACTTAGGAGCTTATGCAAAGGTTTAAGGATGCCATTTCCAAGTTGAGTTACACTCTGGACCCAAACCACCAGTGGGACTAGTTCATTAAGGCACTATTGCCTTTAACCAGAACACCACTAACACAAGAAAATATAGGAACCCTCTAGGATGCGTTGGAACAAGCATCACACATAGAAGTTATGGCGGGATACCCGCATGAGTATAGGGGAAGGGTGAGCCTTCAAGACCCATTGATTTTAGGCATGCAAAACCAGATTGTGACCTTGACAGAGAAACTGAAGGATCTTTAGCCAGTGCATCTAGCTAGACCCAACGTTTGGTGCACCCACTGCATGGTGGAGGGGCACATCATGGCAGAATTCCCGAGTTTCCGAGGGATTAATCATGTAGGTGGGGCTGTGGGATCATCAGGAACCCAACCAACTATGGGAGTTGCGGAAGTGGGAGTGTAAGGGGCCTTCCCAAGGAGGAATACTTAGGACTTTTGTGAAGTCTGTAAGGCATATGGACACCTGCCATGGATGTGCCCCATTTTGCAAAAGTACTCTAATGTCCCCAATAATACATACTCTGAGTTTTGTGCATCAATGACGCATGACACCGATCAATTCGAAGCACTAGATGCCCTAGCAGAAAGGCTTGAAAGGTCCATGTTTAGGGTCAATGAATCAAACCGGGGGGGAGGAGGAAATGGGCAAGGGAGAAGAACAGGAGGAAGAGGGTCTGTGAGGTGTTAAAATTGCGATAAGGAAGGGAATATTGCTAGAGAATGTCCGCTACTAAGGAGACCTTGGTGCTCACAATATTGAATTAATACCCACGCAATGGAGGATTATCCGCAATTCATTACAAAGTGGGAAGAAAGGACCAGATAGAGAGGGGCCAACTTGGTGAATGTTGAACCATGAATTGATGATGACCTCTCCTCAATCAATATTAATATAGTCACTAGGGGAGGAAAGAAGACAGGGGAGGACCACTACACAGAGGACCCCACTTAATCCTTAAAGCAATGTCTCCACAGAAGGGGTATTAGCCTAAGCGCCAAAAGAAGTATTATTAGGAGGCAGCTAAGTTGTTCAAAGGGATGACCTTGAGGAAGGATACTAAAAGACCGTGGAGCCACATGCCTAATCACACCCAGCCGATTGGAGAATGGTTTAAATTTTTCTTGAAAATTGTTGAGGATGAAGACATGCTAAAGGAATTAAGAAAAAGTCTAAAGGCTATGGTATCCCTAGAGGAAGGGGAAGTAGATCGACTAGGTGCAGGGTTGCCAGAGAAGCCTTCAAGAAGATTGAAACAGAACAAGAGAAGAAGCAATAAGGAGTTCTGAATCAATGCACAAGTGGGAGGATTCAAAATAAGAGATACCATGTTAGACTTGGGGTCAGATGTAAATATCCTATCTAGGAAAAATTGGGAGGCAATGGGGAAGCCTCAATTAAAATACTCACAAATTCAATTAAGAATGGAAAATCAGTACTGCATACTGCCAATTGGGAGATTAGAGAATGTAGAGGTTGATGTGGCAGGGGTAAAGACACGAATAGAATTTGAGGTGATTGGCATCATGGGGGATAAGGACCCATACTTGACACTCCTGAGGATTGATTGGGCATATGAGAACTACGCAGTCATAGACCTGAAGAAAGAACTGATGATATTTGAAGTAGACTGGTTGAGGGTGATCCAACCATTAGACCCCTACCAAGGGCCTAGGTTTACAGAACCAACAGATGACAGGGATGAGCCAGGAGGTTTAGACCAACTATACGCACTCACAACAGAGAAGAGGGAGGACTACATCAACCCCACAGCCAGAGGATCTATAAGCTGGCGAAGTATCCAAAGCTCGGAAGCCGACTCAGAAGCTACATGGGATACATGGAAGCAGGGGGGATATGAATTAACCATTAGATGATGTGCGATGATAAGCCGAGTACACTAGGGAGAAATGGAGATAGCTGACTACTCAAGGTACCATGGCCTTGAGCTAGTGGACACGTTCTTAGACAGAGTAGACTGAGAAGTAACAGAGGATCAAAGGATCTCCTATCTAAGTATTGGCCTCATGGTGACTCTGACAAGATGGTGGAGAACACATTGCAATACACTGAAAGACTAGCCGATCGTCAAACAAACCATGAAGGAAAGGTTTTCCCAGGATGGAGATTAGCCACAAGATAAGGGAAAATACAAGGGGGAATCAAGTCCCAAGGAACACATCAAGGATTGAATGGTGAATTGGACAAGAGGAAGAATGTCAAGGGATTGATGGGTACATGCATTTATACATACCCTCGAACCTATTCCTGGAGCGTGGTATGTCCAAGAGGAGCTTCATCAACAGACAACATATTGGGATACTGTGGAGGCATAGTTTGTCAACAACTTCTCATTTAGAGGGGATGAACCACAAATGACAGGGCCACTCCAAGCCATAAAGGGAGTTTTGTTTACACCGGAGCCGTTGGTTGAAGGAAGGCCCAACAAAAGTTTTATGTGGTATTTGTATGAGATAGCATCACCAGGATATGCAGTGTGCGATAAGGTAGATGCAGGACTAGATGATGACAATGGGATGCAGGGACTGAGATATCTAGCCTTTAGGGAAACAGAAGGGGAGAGGGATATCCAAGAGATCCCCCTAACAAAAGGTGCTCACCTTCTACCATTGAAGCTGAGGAAGTAGAACGTTGGTTGAGAGGATAAGCCTAAGATAACATCGGCGGGAGACTACTGGGATGAGCAAACCACCAAGAAAATTTTCAACCTATTGCATGGATATCAAGACCTATTCCCAGCTTCATTGGAAGAATTGAAGGGAATAAAAGGAAACATTGGGGAGATGAAAATTGTCTTGAGATCGGATGCTCGACTGGTAAAACATAGACCATACAGATTAAACCCAAGGGCGAAAGAGAAATTTAAGAGGGAAATTGACAAAATGTTGGAGGTAGGGATCATCTTCCAAATGGATGAAGCTAAATGGATAAGTCTGATAGTTATTAAGAACAAGAAGGATGCAACTAAAATTAGATTATGTGTTGACTACAGGAGCTTAAATAACGAATGTGTGCATGACCCCTTTCCCACACCCTTTAGCGATGAGGTCCTAGACAATGTTGCGGGGAACGAAGCATATTCGTTCATAGATGGTTTCTCGGGTTACCATCAAGTTAGAATAGCTGAAGAAGATAAGAGGAAAACAAAATTCACTACGGAGTGGGAGTCATATGCCTACAATGTCATGCCATTTGGACTGAAAAATGCACCAGCAGTCTTCTCAAGAATTGTCATCGCTGCATTCAAAGATTATATTCATAAGTTCCTAGAAGTTTACATGGATGACTGAACAGTATACATTCTATTGAAAAAACACACCAGCCTATTGAGAATAGTGTTCAAAATATGCAAACAATTGTAGATCTCCTTAAACCTTAAGAAATGTATTTTTGCAGTCCCCTTTAAATATCTGTTGGGCCACATCGTTTGCAAGGATGGAGTATGTGTAGACCTTGCAAAGGTTGCGGCAATTATCCACATGGAACCACCGCGCAACGTCAAACAATTAAGACAAACTCTTAGAAATACGGGGTACTACAGGCGATTTATTAGAAATTACACATCCATCACAGCTCCAATGGATAAATTACTGAAGAAAATGGAAGAGTTCATTTGGACTGCAGAATGCTAGACAACCCTGAATAACTAAAAAGAGAGACTACTAAGCACCCCAATATTGGTGTATCTTGATTGGAACAAAATCTTCCATGTGTGCATCAATGCATCAGGAATAGTGCTGGGAGCGGTCTTAGCATAGCCAGGGGAGAAAACCATGGACCATCCAATGTACTATGCTAGCAGGAAGTTGTCTACTGCAGAAAGGAACTACACAACAACTGATAGGGAAGCCCTGGCAATGGTTTACTCTCTCCAAAAGTTTAGACACTACATACTGGGCATGCCATTAAAATTTTTCATAGACCATTTTGTGCTAAAGTATTTAGTAAACAAGCCAATGTTAGAGGGGAGAATATGTTGATGGTTGTTGCTGTTCCAGGAATTCACGTTTGAAGTAGTGGTAAAGCCTAGCAGACTGAATGTGGGACCAGATCACTTGTCACGGCTAGAAATAGGGGAAAATGAAGGAGCAGTAGATGATCAATTGCTCGATGCTGATTTATTCAGAGTAGAGGCAATTCTAGACCACCTGGAACAAATCGATTCATTCTTGACAACTGGTCACTGCCCAGTAGAATACACAACAGCACAGAGATGACACTTAGTAGTCAAGGCAATAGATTACCAGTTGATTGCGGGACACCTTTATAAAATGGGCTTAGATCAAATACTGAGGAGCTATGTCCTTCAGCATGAAAGGAATGACGTCTTATGGGAGTGCCATGCAGGGGCCACAAGAGGTCATGTAGGAGGGAAGGACACTGTAAGAAAGATTATCTACACAGGACTGTGGTGGCTAACTATCCATAAGGATTCTAAATAATTTGCGAGGACATGCGACATCTGTCAAAGGGTTGGAAATCTGTCAAGACATGATGAGTTGCCTCTACATCCAGTTCACACAGTGCAGATCTTTGATAAGTGGGCGTTATACTTCATTGGACCCATTTCTCCACCAGCGAGACATTCATGAGCGATGTACATCATAACAACAATTGAATACCTCACAAGGTGGGTAGAGGTAGCACCCATAAAGGACTACACAGCAGAAACAGTGGTAAGGTTCATATTTGAGAACATCATTTCATAGCTCGGATACCCGAGGAGCCTCACAAGCGAACAAGGCACATATTTCTTGAACGAAACCATTGATTCATGGTTCAACACAACAAGAGCAGCCCGTACCACCCACAAGCCAATGGTGCAGTAGAAGTGTTTAATAAGATACTGGAGAAAGGACTCACAAAAGTTGTATCTGCCAATAGGGACGATTGGATGAAAGAATACTTGTGACCCTCTGGGCATATAGGACGACAATAAAAAGACTCTATAAGAAAACTCCATTTCAACTTGTATATGGAAGGGAAGTAGTAGTACCAGGAGAATTTATACTACCTAGCATGTTCATCTTAGAGGCAATGGGAATGATAGACAACTGTGCTTGAAGAGAGCAACTAAACTAGCTGATGGAACTTGACAAAACTCAGTTTTTAGCAGAATTCCATCAATCAATAGAGCACCGAAGGCAGAAAGCTTGGCATGATAGGCATATCAAGAGGAAGTCGTTTGGAGTAGGGGAACAAGTTCTCCTTTATGACAACAAGTTCCAGAAGTTCCCAGGAAAATTGCAGATGCACTGGCTGGGCCCATTCATAGTAACAGAAATACGAGATTCGGGTGAGGTTAGGCTTGTGTTACTGGATGGAGTCTTACTGGATGGAGTCTTACTGCATGGATGGGTGAATGGCACATGCCTGAAGCCCTTCTGCAACTTAAATAAATAAATAAATAAATAAATAAATAAATAAGGTTGCATCCGAATTTTCTCTTACCGCAACCCATTTGTGGTCGGGGGGGGGGGAGAAGTAGCATCAGTAAGCACATATGATAGTCCCGTCAGCAGAGTTAGTGTGGGGGGGGGGGGGGGGCGAGATGGGGGGTAGCATCATTGGATACACTTGCAATATCAGTCAGTAGAGTTAGTGGCCACATACGTAACCCTAATCAGTAGAATACACATAGGAATGCACTTTTTCCAACTTTTATGACCACACAGATACCCATCCCGTCTATCATACCAATAGTCATTTCCTGATTAAGTAACTAAATAAGCAGCTATTAGAGTAGGAGCTACAATATATTTTCCTACTAAGCATAAATTTAGTTAATAAATAAACACATCATGACAAAATAAATATGTCATGCAGTCCACTCTGTACCTTTGGGTTGACATCAAGGTTGTCACGTCCAAGTCAGCCAACAGTAGCAAGGTCTAGCCAAAACGCATGGGAAGATCGATGGAGTAATTAGTTATTAAGGCCTCATCAATTTGGGAACATTGTGTTAGGATTGGCTACTTAAGTCGCAGAAGAATGAAGGGAATTCTAGAATTCCAATTGCAGGAAACAAAAGAGTTACAAGTTTGCTCTGAAGAACAGGAGCAGAGATAAAAACACAGGAAGCCTCTAGTGCATATAGTTTATCACAGGAGAAAGGAGATGGACAAGGGACTTGTTTCAGTTCCACAAGACACATTGGATGCACTAATTGAAGGAGTCGACAATTTATATGGTAATTATGACAAGGAAAATATGATAGACAATGACTTCACAGACTATTTTCAGTTCCCGACAATGAAGAGAGAAGTTTACATGGAGGATTTCCTGAAGGAGGATGGCACTAAGTCCTCCAAGGTCAGGGAAGAATTCAAGGGATTAAAGCGATCAATAATCCTCCATTTGAGGAGCCTACCTATGTTCGGCACTCAATTGTTCGTGATGCAGTGTACTAAGCTACTAGTGAGCAAGATGCATGGAGGTTTGTTGTGTCTAAATAAGGAGTACCCTATCCATGTGGAAGATATCAATCGGCTCGTAGGACTAGCCGAAGGTGGAAATGCAATGAGCACCATGTTCCAAGTAGGGTTGAAGTGGGGCAAGAAATAGAGTGAAGACAACATTTATGCCAGATATGGGATCGAGCGGGGCAGGAGAGGGGTGAAGTTAGATAAGATCAACAAGGATGAAATTATATTTTCCTATTACCTCATTATAGGCAAAATGATGTGGCACTACACAAATAATGGATGCACCTTGGATTCCATCGCAGTTGTGGAACATGGCTATCGAGGGGAGGTGATCAACTGGTTAACCTATGTTCTCAATAAGTTGTTTGAGGCATGTGAGGATGCATACAGAAGGGTTACCAGGTTCATGTTTGGATATCTATTGATGTCGTTGGCAATGTGGAAATGGAGGCCACCAAAGGAGAGGCAAGTGGCACCCATCCTCAAGGGACAACAAATTTCACTTCGGTATGACCCCTAGAAGGCATTAGGAGACCCTAGCACAAAGGAGATCAATGAGATAGCCTTCAAGGATTGGTATGAGCAGATGCTAGCCACTGTCAGGTCGACAGAAAGGATACTGAAGGCTCTGTTAGATGAGTTCTTAGAAGACCTTTGGTTTGGTGCATCCCACGTGCATACGTACCTGCAGCCAAGGTTTACCCATCCTCAAACGTTTAAGATGAGACCTCTGAGGTTTGTCCTAATTGAGGAAGCGCTACAAACAGAAGTGGGCTCATGGCCGGGAGTGGCCTGCGAGATAATAAAAGGCAGGTACAAGTACCTTTTTTGAGCGCTAACTCTACATGGGCAATGCAAAGATGGAGCCGAGAGCAACAAGAAGTGCCCAGCTAAGGACAAAATTGAGTCAATGGTGCTCTAGATGGAAGAAAAGATGTTCGAGCATCGACGAACAATCACCAGCTTTGGGTCAGGTGAGAGCAACTACCCTGCCATATTTTAGGGATCTACCATGTTTACACCAATCATCATGATGCCGCTAGCCATGAAGCTCCAAATAGGCATAGTGCAAGTGCCCTCTCAACCCATGGTCCCCAAGCCCAAGAAAAAGTGAGTTGCCCGAACCCCAACTGTCAAGAAACCAAAAGTTAATTTTCCAGCTACAATCATTGACCTCACTATGGAGGTCGAGCAATCAATCCTCACAACCACAATCATTAAAGAGATCCCCATCACCACCTCCACCGCATTATACTAGTAGCGGGAATCATCGCCACACACCACATCAACCTTCGCGACTTTATCTAAAACCCTTCATCCTGGCTGACGAGGGATGACTATGGAAGCAGAAGTCCAGTCAGCTAGGTAGATGAAGGGTATTGCTCATACCACTGGAACACAACCTACAAAACTCACCACATTCCCAATGCTTGGGTTAGACCCACCAGAGGGGGGGCACTTGGATTCTATTCTATAGGGGGGATGATTGAGCCATACCTACCACCCTTCCCTATAAGTCTCTTAGTCTGACCAATTCCCAACATCATTCCACCCACTCCATAGTTCACCCCGCCATCACAACAATCCCATTCGCCCGCATCCCATTCCAACAAATCCATCACCAGCGGCCTACCCCTATAGCAGTAATTCCCAGACCCTAGCACCATGCAGGCTGAGACGCTCCAACACTAGTCGTCAGCTTAGTTGTTTTAATTTATTCAGCATGAAGCACACAGATCCGAAAGGCTCCATGAGGGCCCGCCCCAGGAGTAGAGCAACAAGCGAAGCAGTTGCAGATGATGACTGATGAGCATGATCACCTACGGTAATAAAATGCTGGATTGTAGGCTCAGGTTGACCAGGTCACACAGTTGTTTACATCACTATGGTCGACCATCACTGAGGCGGATTCTGAAGTACCGAAAAACATGGATAATTGCACATTGGTCAGCTGCTGTGACCACATCCAAGTGGCATGCTCACGCCTCACATCCAACAACGTTGAGATGAAGATGAAATTGGAGATGGTTAGATCTGCATTACCGGAAGATGGTGAGATGGTGAGATGGTGAGGTCAGGAAGCTGGAAGCCAAGAAGAAAGCCTTAACTCACACACTTGCTAACGGATATGCCCTGATGAACAAGGTCCATGAATGGTTTGGTGGCCTGGCACTGAAGAACCACTTGGTCTACCCCCTCCGAGAGAAAATACAGACTTTGTTTTCCAGCACGAAAGATTGCACAGACCCCGCCTAGCTGCAATAAATCAATGATCAAATGGACACCCTCTAGGCTCAAGTTGATAGTATAGAGGAGGAGTCTGTGCAGATGAAGAAGATCATCAGGGATCTGCAACCACCGGTCTGAATGCAGGTGCTACTTTTGAAGGAGATGTGCAACTCCAAGGGGCAGTATTGGAGCGACATCAAAAGCTAGTGGCCAACTGAACTGACACCACACTCGGATGAAATGTTTACTGAGGCTACTGATGCAATTCTCACCCACTAGGACACTGTCGTTCAAAATTACACAGTTTTCAGGCAGCGGACAATGACCTCTATCTCAGAGTTAGAGCCTTTGTTTGGAATGGGGGAACTATAGAAGCAAGAAGGCGCAACAAAATTAGATGCCACCCTACAAGCAATGATCGAAGCAGAAGAAGCACTTGCACAACCGACAACAGAACCAATGCAGGCAATAGGGCAGCCACCACCCGCATGATCAGTAGTACTGATAGAGGATGAAATGACTTGACTCGAGGACAAGTCAAGGAATTACGGTCGGGGCCTATTGGGGCCTTTGTTTAAATTTTGAAAAGGTTTTGACCAATTTTGACTAGCCAAGGGTCGAGAAGGAAACAGGTTGCAGAAACAGTTGGCTAGTGGAACAAGCAGTCGCACAATAGTTGCGGCAATGTGGCAGCAAGAGGTAAAGGAAACCAAGGGGGTAGGAAGGTGCAGAAGTAGCTGAGGGGAAGAACTGGAAGTCCAAGTAACAGGGAAGGGATAAAAAAAGAGAAGACCAGGAAAGGAGAGAGGTTAGATTCGGTAAGGTTAACAGAAGGTGAAAAGGATTCCTTTTGTGGTTGATGGAAGGGAAGATTGCAGGAGCTGAGAAGACATGGTCCATGAAGTTGCACAGGACCTGCAGAAATGACAAGGGTATTTTAAGTAGTTTTTGATGTCGGAAGCTGAGTGATGTTGTAATGGTTAACTATTATGATTAGTATAGAGATATGTTAAGATTAGTTGTGGTTTATTATGTATCTAGGACCTATGTATGAGGGCTCTTTAAAAAAAATTTGAATGACTTAACAATTGCATGTAATCAATTGTTCATCTGACCTCATGAGTATGATGTTATCTCTATGTTTTATATAATGTATTCATGTATTTGATCGAATGCAACTCGGTTAAGAATTTCATGACTCCATGTTGAACCCTTCTCCCTTTTGGTCGCTACGCACCTCAGGTGAGACTCCTTGCCCTTTGGGGTAAGGTGAAAATGTTAGCACTGTCCTAGACTATAGCGGACCATTGTTGGCCTCTTGTTCCTGAACCTAGGGTCTTCCCCCTGATGACTCTCGCGAGCCAATAACATCTATCACCATTCATTTCCAAAAAGCTAATTTCAATTTTAAAATAAAATGTACATGGCACAGGGCATGGGTAGTGATTCTTAAATAGGAGGCTAATCACAACTTCTCTAACCCTGATTTTGACTCATTTAAAAAAATTAGGATCTATGTGTTAAGACTCTACCTCTAGAAAATGGAAACCAAGTTGCGTCAAGGCTATGTGGCTTTGGAAGGATGCTACATAGTGACTGCGTTACGCTATGTGCATCGATTACTACGTAGCACCAATGCATAGAAAATGACTCGGTGATGGCTATAACTCTATCCTTGATCACTAGCTTAGCTGAAAATCAGTCCTTATTCTTCAACCATGATAATTAACTAGCTTGAACTCAACAATGCAAACATTGTGCAAGAGATATGGGGGTCATTTTGTTTGATTTGAATTGGCACCTATTTTTTCATGTAGCATGATGTGATAAGGCGCTCCATTTGGGGTGATATGATGATTTGTGCATGGGAATCATTAGAACACTTGGATAGATACATTTCTTAGATTGTGGGGGAAATATATGGGTTATATCATGTATAATATGTAATCATAGTCTTTTGAGGGAATATGTTTAGAATTGGATGGGGAAAATAAAAGTCACATGACTAATGAATAGGGGATAACGAAATATATTTATGAATGAACAATGGGAAATTGGGAGATATAGGTTATGGCATTAGGGAAACAAGGATATCTTAGAAAGGGGAAAAGAAATAGGATATTCTAAAAAGAACATTTTTCTTGAGTAGTAGAACTTCAATTGTAATGCACTCAAGATAACTTTCTGAGACAAACATAGTTGACACATACCCCATGACTTGACTGTTCAAAAGATTGTAACCATGACTCTTAATGACTTGATATTGTTTCATGTTTTGATTGGAAAAGTTGATGACTAAACTCATGGCAATGTTGGACAGTGAATTTAAACTTATGAGGACGACAATGATTATAAGTTTGACTTATTCAAACCATGAATTAAAGAATTCGAAAGACATTCGACAAATGAAGACTACTTACCTAACATTGGCTCCAATGGGGATGGCAGCCTGCTAGCGAGGTTCTAAGAACAAAAGCACAGACTAGTAGCCTATCCATTGGGCAATGGAATCAACTAAAAAATTTAAAATATGACTGAAAGTATGATTAACAGACTAAAAATTGACTATTAACTTACAAGACCTACTCAACTGATTGACTTACACATGGCAGTAGAATGCTGGGATATTAGGGCCTTCTCTTCGAGCTTCAAATCCCAACACCAATTACTCACACTTGCATTATTCAAAAGTATAACAATATATAAAATGAAATGGTGAATCAACTATGACATCATATAAGAAAATGTTCCATCACCTTATCATTCATAGGCCCTGCTCCAACTGCCTCATCAAACAAATATTTAAGAAAATAAGCATTTTCCCCACATAATGCAACAATCTTAAAAGATCCTTTCCACATATTTTTGAGCATTTTGTGCTTCCCCTTCTCTTCATTTCTAGCATCCCAATTCAATACCAAATCTCCAATTTGAAATCAACTAATTTAGTCCTTCTGTCATAAATTATTTTGATTCGGTCTTGTATTAGCTGTGTGCTCCTAGACACCTCTTCTCTTGACTGCTGAAGTTGGATCATTTGACTAATTCTTCATTTCATATCATTAGGCTCTACCTCAGCTTCCTGCAATAATTTCATGACCGGAACTCCCAAAAAGGAAGGAAAGATTGCATCTGTTCCATAAACTAACTGAAATGGAGAGATGCCTATTGATTTTTTGGTACTCACCCAGTCTGCCCACAGTGCATGTATCAATATCTTAAGCCAGCTTCTCTTGTTCTCCTGCAACATTTTCTTAATAATATTGATGAGGCTCTTATTGGATGATTCAGATAAACCATTGCCTTTGAGTGTAATAGGCTGTGGAGTGGCCTAAAATAATGTTGTACTTATGACATAAATCTATCATTTTCTTTGACCTAAAGGTAGTAGCATTATTTATAATAATTTTCTATGGGAAACCAAATTTGGACAAAATATTACCTTCTAAGAACTGAATAAGTACTATTTCTATAGCTTGTTTTCTTAGGATTTCCTTGATCCACTTGGCAAAATAATCAATCGTCATTAATATCCATTTGCATTGCCCAGATGAAGTAGGATGAATTTCACCGCTAAAATTTAGTTCCCATTGCTAAAATGGTGACTCAACTATTATCGGTTTTAGGGGCACCATGAGAAATTTCTTCCTTCCTTCAAATATCTGGCATTCTTGATAGCTAACAACCTTCTTATACACATTAGAAAACAATATCAGCCAATAAAATCCAACCTTTAGGATTTTTTTTGTTTTGGTATTCCAAAACAAGTGCCCACCACAATCCCCTTTATGAAACTCCTCCATTTGTCCTTTGAGCTTCATCTTCCAACAAACAATATAACAAAATTTCGTTGGGATCCTTCCAGTACAAAAACTAATCTATAATGCAAAATTTTATTGCTTTCAACTTGAGAAAATGAGATTTGGCTTCGGGAAAATGTGTAGGTGCTTCTAGATGCTGCAATACATACAGAATATCAATATACCACTTGGAGGCAACAAATTTTTCTGGAACTTGTTGAGTTGAACCTGAGTCATCTTCTTCTGACAGGGCAACTAAGAAATTAATTTGAAGTGATTGAAATTTTGATTCAACCAACATCCTAGCCAATCCTTTTCCTTTAATCAACCTTGTGGGTTTGATTTCAATATCATACTCAAATATGGAGGCAATCCACTTACCCCTCCTCCCATTTGGATCATTCTGAGTTAGAATATCTTTAACTGTGGCACTTGGTACATAAGCAACAATATGTGAATGCAGAACATAAAATCGAAAATCCTTCAAATCTTTATTGAGAGCGAAGCCGTATTTTTCCATAATATCATATTTAAGAGCATAATTTCTCAGAGTTCTGCTAAAAATGAAATTGGTTGTTCCACTCCTTGCCGATTTTTTTGCATTAAAACAACAACAACACTATGCTCTGAAGCAAAGGAAAAGATGATAAACTCACGTGTGTACTCCAGATTGAGAAGTATAGGAGCACGGGACAATGCAGATTTAACTTCATCAAAATATTTTATGCTTTCTTCATTCCATTTAATTTCGCTATCCTGCTTTAACATTTCTATAATTTTCCTTAAAATTTATGCCAAATTGGGAATAAACCTCCTTAAAATTTTTATCCTACCAATAAAAGACTGAATCTCCTTCTTACTTTTGGGAATATCCATTTTCTGAATGGCTGATTTTCTGCTCGGATCAATCTTGATGTCGTCTTTTGAAATTATATAGCCTAACATCTTACCTTCCTCTAGTGTAAACAAATATTTTTGGGATTTAATGAAATGCCATATTTTCTTCACTTTTCGGGAACTCCCTTCAAGTGATGCAAATGGTCCTCATTTGACTTCGAATAGACAATGATATCATCGAGATATATTACTAGAAATTTGTCTTTCTCCTCCACAAAATATATATCCATAGCTCGTTGAAATGTCACTCCCACATTCATCAAACCAAATGAAATCTTGGCATATTTGAAGTTCCCCTATGCTGCAGTGAATGTAGTGTTATCTTGGTCTTCCGTGTGAACCAAAATCTTGTTATACGCTAAAAAATTATCGAATAGTGACATTATCCTTTCACCCATCACTTTTTGAAGGATGTGATCCATTTTTGGCAATGGATAGTTGTCCTTGAGTGACACCTTGTTCAAATTTCTAAAATCCACACATAATATGATTTCTCGTCTTTTTTTTACTAGTACCAAGTTAAATAACGAATTAGAAAAGCTAAGAGGCAATATAATTCCAGCATCAAATAATTATCTTACCTCCCTCTCGATCACAGGAAGAAAAACCAGGTTTCTCCTTCACAACTAATGTTTGAATAAATTCTGATGTTATTTGATTGGTATCGTGTGCTAGATGATGTCCTTATCATACACCTTCAGGTCCTCATATCCCCAGGCAAATACATCAAAAAATTCACTCAACAAGCCCAAATATTTCTACTTCATTTCCGAACTCAAATTCTTAGACAACTTTATCATATTTGGGTTCTCTGTTGTGCCTATGTTGCATTCTTCAACTCCATCCCTAGTAGGCACCAACTTTGGCCTCTTGGCCACATAATTTTGATAAAAAATTAATTCCAAAGGTACTAGCCCTCTTGGAATGGCACTGTCTTTTAGTTGCATCACTTTCTATTCTATCCCTTGCTTGTCCAATTCTTCTTTCATCTGCTTTATAAAGCTCTCCTTATCAACATATTTCCATATGTAGTCCTTTTCCAACCTCATTTTGGAAAATTCCTCCTTCATTAATAAGAATTTTTCCAACTGCTTGTCATTTTCAAAGATTTTCCAATAATTCATGTTATCCATGACAACAGGTTTCTATTTTACTTCCACCTTGTACCTGCCTCGAATACTACTGCAAATTTCAAAATTAGAGGCTGATGGATCTGCAACAACATTATCTCTTCTAGGAACAACGAAAAAATCATATTAAAAAAAAATCTGCAAGTAATGTAGGATAGCATTCCGAAAAACACGCATCTGGGGATGTTTTGTCTGGTAGTCACCTTTAACATGCTTGACAACTAACTCTGAATCCTCGTAGACATCTATCCTTTTGGCTCTTGATTTCTTCAAAGCTTGCAGACCTAAAAGGAGTGCTTCATACTCTACCACATTGTTGGTACAATCAAAAACTAATTTGTATGAACAAAGCTTGGTCTTTCTGACTTCCAGGCTAACTATCCATACACCTGCACCAACACCTTCTCTGCTTGCTAGCCCATCAAAATGGATGGTCCAAATGGGCTGTTTTTTCTCATATTTTTCACTTCATATTTCAACCTTCACATTTTCGTATTTTTCATGGATTGTTTTGTTGTCCTGTTCTTCAACTTTCTTACTGGTCTCTTTCACATTTTCCTCCTCTTTTATTTCTGATTTTGTCTCCTCTTCATCAAGACAACCATAATTAAATAAAACAAAGGAATCTAAATCATAATGAACAATATATATCAGATGATTTATAGGCTTGTATTTTTTGCTTATAATGTATTGCATGAGTGGTCCCCTGTACAACCTTCTTATCTGACCACCAAAAACTGAGATGGTGATGTAATACATATCGGTTTGCATTGCACCGTGTAGCTTTTCCATCCATGATCTAGAAAGAAGCATGTCGAATTTAGAAGGTATGTCTGCTATAACAATGTCCATCACTATACATTTTTAAGGAATCTAATTTAATGACATAGCTAAGTCATTGATTATTCCCAAGCATTTCACTTTGCTGGAGTCAAATTTGTATAGGTCCTTGTAAGGTCTGGTGATGCCAAGCCTCAACCTCTCCATAATCATTTTCGTCATCAATTTGTGTGAGGCCCCACAATCCAGCATCACATTGTGTAATATTTGATCATGCACATTCAGAATGACATAAAAAGGAGGCACATCCCCATCCTGCCCTTTATCATCGATATTTGACCAAAAAATGATAGTTGGATGATCATTAGCTATGTTGACAGTATCAAAATTTTTCTCAATTCTCAGTGCCTTTAAAATTTGAGCTCTATATTGATCATTCTTGAGAAATTCATCGAGGGGAATGGATATTTTCAACTTGGCAAGCTCAGTCTCAAGATTAAAATGACTTGGTGTTTTTTTTGCTTCCTTATGAACAACATCCTTATTTTTTGCAATGTCCTTAGAAGGATCATCTCTCCTTTGAAAAATGGTGATGGAAGGTTCTTTATTTTGGCCACTAGTACTTGGGACATCTTTCTTTACATTACTAGTTGCCACATCTTTCTTTGCCGTATTGTTGACTAACACTTCCTTCTTTGTTGCATTGCTACCCACATTTCTACTCCTTAGACTATACTGTCTTTGAACTTTCATGATGGCATTTCGGTACCCTTTTCTGTACTCCTCAGATTCAACCATCAACATGTCATTTTGGGACTCAAAAAGCAACAATTCTTCATCTTCTGTTACAAAATTCTCAAACTTCTCTTGTTCTTGATCTTCTTTTGTCAAATACACAATTTTCTAACCATCACCAAAAAAATGGATTTGATCCTTCGGTAATGTCTCATCTTCCTCGTCTTTTTCTTGGGCATAATTTCACTAAAAAGGTGGTCTACTTATTGTTGTCACTACTCTGGACCCTTCTGCTCCCTTGGCTTGATTCATACTTGTGGTTGCCTTCGAAAATTTGGATTTGGAATTTGTGGACCCACCTGAGGTTCTCTAACAACAACTCAATTAGTTAAAGTCATCTTTTTCCACTGTCTTGAGCAAGGTGTCTAACTTTTCATTAGAAGAAGCGGGAGGCTCCTCTTTTATGGTCACTCTTCTCTCTGTCTTCATTTTGTATTTCTTCGCCAATAAATTGGTCTCCGCATTGACTGCATTTCTTCGCATGTCTTCAAGCATTGTTGGATATATTTCCGTAAGTTGATAGGCCATCTCAAGGTCAAAGCCACCAGGATAATGAAGCAAAGCAATTCAAAGAGGAGCCTTATGTCTACATGGATGGAATTATGCACTTTATTGAATCTTACAGAAAAATCTTAGACTGTTTCATGAGGCTGCCTTTTCAGATTATCATACTCAGCAACGATTTGTAAGGGATTCTTCTTCTCGCCCCATCTTGCAAGAAAAACATCCTGCAACTCTTGATAGTTGGAAAAAGCTCAGGGATGAGTACTCCTGAACCACTTCTTAACTTCACCAGAAAAACTTTGAGCAAATAGTCTAACTTTAACATCCTCATGGTCCACTTCCTCCAAATCCACAAAATCACAGACCTTATCCATATGCTACTTAGTTGTAACCTCCCCTGTACCATCATATTGGGGAAGTATATGACTATATTTTTTGGGAAGATCATGCAGTTGAGCTGGGAGAACCAAAGGAGAAAACCTAGCTACCATTGGTGTTGTCTTAGAAAAGGTTGAACTAGCTGTGGTACTGGGAACAAAAGAGGGTAAAACATTGATCTAGGCATCTCTTGTAATAGGAGATGTATGGAAAACAAAAAAAGTAGAAGTTTTTTTGACAAATGGGCTTACAGGAGGTGTGAAAACTGAAGCAACAGATGCCGGGACAACATGGGAAAATTATTAGCAGTTGAAATAGTACTAGAAAGCTCTAAATTTTCTGATTTCTGAGCAGTAGGTTGCAATTGATCTACCAAACATTCAAATTTTGAGACTGAAATAATGAAAATTTATCAAGCTCACCAGGATTAGATTTTGTATGAATGATAAAAGGTTTTAACATAGATTTGTCTACAGTAATCTTAGAAACAGTAGTTTCAGAATTGGTCATGAACAAAGAAATTTCAAAAAATTAGATTGAACTCAAGATCTTCTAGAGAGAATAAAACCTCAGGCAAAGAAAATGATTTGCCATAAGGGATGATGGCAGTTTGAGCTTTTCCAGTGATATTCTTTTTTCTAAGGAGATTTTTAGGATTACTGAAAATCTTTGGAAGATTAGGATTAGGGTTTTGTCTGGTATGCCTCTTAGAAGCCAAATTTTCTCACATAGGTTTACATGTAGCCGACTTCACTATTACTCAAGGTGACTTTACAAGTTTCAACCTATGATATAACTCTCAAAATGAAACATCTTTCAGGGAAAAAATATACTTTCACTCCCCGACAACGACGCCACTATGTTAGCACTCTGTATTTTCCTTTGGCTATAGGAAGGAAACCTAGAGGTAACCACAATACCACTTTGGACTAGAAACTGGTCTTTTCTAACCGAAGGGGAATCCCTCACTTGAAAAACCTAAAGATTAGAGACTCAAAAGCACATGATTTGATAGAGACCGGTTATGAGGAAAAACTTTTAGAATTTTTTGGAAATTGGTGAAGGATCTAGAAATACTAATGCATGTGATGCTCATCATAACCAACCAATAACATACAAAAAGGCATGTCAAGCACAGATTTGAATGGGGAACAATTGTAGTACAGTGGGAAATAAAAATAGAACAAAACTCATCCACATGTGATGGAAAAAATTAAAATTATGTTACCACATCTCAAATGATTGAGTATTAAGAAGAGATGCAGAAGATAAAGGTTTAACATATTTTATTTGCATTTGAAACATTAAATCAAAGCTATAATAGAGCATGCATGATGAATTCTAGCGTTGTAATCATAGCTTTAATAAGAATTGATGAAAAACATATAAGGTGACAAATACCCCGGAGAGAAACAACTTCAAAAATATATACCGCAAGAATCTCTGAGTAATCATTGGAAAAACTCTGGATGAATAAATTTATTACTAAAAATATAAATCATAGTGAACACAAGTATATTCAAAATCAGCTCACCACACCATCCAACCCTTTCTAGCTTGTATAATTTGGCATTAAATAGCCTTACATCCTCAAAAATCCCATGACCAGATACAATGAATGTATTATCGATGGGATGGGTCGAAATGATCACAAAAGTAGCAAGTTCTTAAAAATATCTTCAATTTTTTTTAGTAAAAGAAGATAAAAACTAACATAGCTCTTATCATGCTATCCTATCTAGACACCATGAAAATCCATGAAAATGGTATCCTAATCATCATAGCCATTCTTTTAGAAACAAGAGAAAAAAGGGAACAACACTCAGCTACCAAATATGTGTTGCATGGTAGCTGTGTTGCATGGTAGCTGTGTAGCATGACATGTTGACATGATTTTACACGTACTAACAGACATCTGGCTGGTGACTAGGCAATGAAAAAGCTTCTGAAAAAGAAACACATTCTACCATTCTTCCACTGACATGTCACATCCTCAATAATCCACAAAACTGTGCGCAACATGTGCGCAATAGTTGTGCAGCGCTGAATAGCAAGATTTCAAATTGTGCTTATACCTCCTTTCCCACCCCAAAATTCACAAAATGGTCCAGCTATATAATCAACACTCTCAGAATACCCAAGCTAGCCTTTAGGGCAAAAAAAATGACACATGCAACCATTGTAAAAACTAAAAGGATTATGCTACGCAACACTGACAGTCGCTATCAATCATCAAAATTTGTACATTCAACAAACAAACCATTACCTCATCTTTATTTTACTAGATGAAGTATTTTTTGGGGATGACTTGATCTCAATGCTTTTGGATGGAGTATCATCTTCTCCTATCAATGTTGGCTGATATGGCTTTGAATTTGGTTGTGGGTTAGGTCTTGGCCTAGGCACATTACCAGGTGGAGGCACTTCAATAGCATCTCTATATTTCCTCACTAACCTCCAATATTTTTCCAACTTTTGTTTCATAAGCCTCAACCTTCTCTTCAAGACTAAGCCCCTACCATATAAATTATTTTCTTGTCTCCTTGTAGGGACAAACCATTTGACAAATGTCTTTCATCTATACGTTGTCTTGGAAGCATCAATCAATTCTTTGTTATAATCCACAAGTAACTAGTTAACAACTTTCTTGTAGTTTTTATTGTGTTGACAATCCTCAAACTCTTCTAGATACCTATGATACTCCTTCCATTGATCAAAATCTGGTCTACCGGGTGACTGGCCTATTTGCTTCATCTGCTACACCCACCCTTGCTAAAATTTTGATGCCCTAGTTGCAGGCCTTCTAGGTTTCACTTGGGGTTCCTCCAACAACTAAACATCTATAACTCGTTTACCCTTATCCTATGCAGTAGGCTTGGGGGGTTCCTTTGATTCCTCCTTTGGATGAGATGCTCGTAAGGCTATCTCTCTAAGATCTAGGTTGTTTCAATCTCTTTTTCATCTTCCTCTTGCTTAGCTTCTGGAAGAACATCAACTGGTTGACGAGTTGGCTCCTCAACAACTTGCTTGGCCTTTTACCTAGTTCTAGGTCTCAATAAGAACTGTGCATCTTGATCTGTCTCTTTTGCTATCAACTCTGCCAACTGAACTGTTACTTTTAGAACTTCTACCACATGAACCTCTAGCACTTGAACCTTCTTCTTTTCTTTTTTTCTTAGCTTCTTGCTTTGTTTCTTTCTCTGACCTGCTTCCTTGACTATTGTCTTGACTACTGGTTCGTCTTTTGGCTCTTATTTATCTTCACAAACCTCCATGGGTGAAATATTTGCTTGAGGAAATAAAGCTAGACTTGACAGAAAACTTTCCCATGAAACTTTCTTCTTTTCAAGTTCATACATGACCAAAATATTTATGAAAGAGAAATGAAATAAACTAGACATGTGATTGTCTTTCTTAGCCCACAGTTTCTTTGCCACCCTCCCTAGGCTCTTAAAAAAATAGTAGCATAGGTTAATAGTCTTTTTAGCAGTGAAATGTACCAAGAGTCTAAGACGATAATAATAAATTCTACTAAACCTACCCTGATAAGTGAAATTCCTCTGTATAACTTTGAGCACCTAGCTATGTTGATTCTGAAGGTATGTGCTAGGTAAAGTTGTCTCAAATTTATTCTTAAACTATGGCTTAGCAAACTCTTTGAAGAATGAAACATCTAAATCATCTCCCTTGAACCATTTCTCTCCATCTGTAGGGATACCTATGGCATCAACAATAAATCTCTCTGAAATAACCATCTCCATGTCTCCTAGCTTTAATTTTCCCTCCTTGAGATTCAAGGCAAACAAATTGGCCAACTACACATGGTGACCTACTTCTTGAATTTTCTCACAGAAGGGGATACAACTTGAGTTTCCAAATGCTACCCTAATAGCTGGATTAGAGTTGACTAAGGCTAGAATTTTTGGCTCTACTTATACAATTTATCCTCCCTTTTTGGTTTCAGTGGGAGCCATCTACCTATGTACATAGGTAAACATCTCTTGGACCTTCATGGATAGCTACGTGGACTACAAAAAAAATGGAAGAATATATTTTTTGGACAAAAAAGACAATAGGGTGTGTTTCACAGACACGTTGCGTAGTGAGGACAAGGGCATATTGACACCTTCAATTACTATTGGGAAATTGCACAACCCTACAAACCTTTACCAAGACCAGCTCAACATATGAAATTTATCACCATTCATTTACAAAACCCCGATTTCAATTTTAAATTAAAATTTGTGTGGCACAGGGCATGAGTAGTGATTCTTAAACAAGAGGCTAATCATGACTTATCTAACCCTGATTTTTGACTTATTTATTTCTGGACTGTCAGTAGGTGAAAGCTAAGTATAAGCACCTGGTTGGTTTGTTACAACCTATTATGATTTCGAAGTGGAAATGAGAGGTCATTTCCATGGATTTCATTATAAGTTTTCCGATGACATCTAGACAACATGATTCCATCATGGTTGTGGTTGATAGGTTTAGCAAGGTAGCTCACTTCATTCTAGTGAAGTCTACTTATTCATCTAGTGAGGTAGCTCAGGAATTTATCAACGAGATAGTGAGATTGCATGGTATTCCTAAGAATATCATATCAGATAGAGATTCCAAGTTCACTTCCAGGTTTTGGAAAGAGTTGCTTGCAAGTTTAGGTATAGAGTTGGCCTTCAGTGAAACTTATCATCTCCTTATAGATGGACAAAAAAGGAGGGTCAACAAGATACTAGAGGATATGATGAGGATTTATGTCATGCATCAACAAAGGAGGTGGGAGGAGTATCTTCAACTAGTGGAGTTTTATTACAACAATGGTTATTAGGAGTCACCGAGGATGAGTCTATTTGAGACACTCTATGGGCTAAGTTGTAATACTCCAATCAACTAGATGATCTAGTGAATAAGGTATTGATTGGACTAGATTTGTTGGCAAAGATGGAATAGGAAATGCATGTTATGAAGAAGAATCTAAAGGAAGCATAGGATAGAAAGAAGAGTTATGCAGATCAACATTAGTCATTTAAGGAATTTCAAGTTTGGGAGCATGTGTAATTACACATCAAGCCCAAGAAGATCTCCTTGAGGATTAGATCATGTGCCAAGTTAGCACCTCAATATTGCAGGACTTTTGACATCCTTGAGAGGATTGGACCAGTTCCCTACAGACTTGCACTACCTCCAACAGTGAAAGTCCATGATGTTTTCCATGTTTCATTGATTAAAATATATGTGAAATATGTTTATCATGTGATTGATTGGACTATATTGCAATTGGAACCAGAAGGAGAATTCCAATCAGAACCTCAGTTTATATTGCAACAGAAACAACTCGTGATCTAGAACCAAGCAATCGAGCAAGTTAAAGTGTAATGGAAGCACTTTGGGCCCGATGAAGCTACATGGGAGATGGTTGATTAGATGAAGGCTATGTATCCTTCATTATTTTCTAGTGGAGACAAATCAGTTTTTGGTATAAGTACATATGTATGGTTTTTATTGTAAATACCACACTGAGATGTGTTATAAAGCACCAATAAGTGGTATAGTTGTTATTTTTTCATGTTTGGCATGATGGTTTTTCTTTTGGGTAGGTTGTTGATTGTAAATAATGCATTGAGCTAAATTATAAGGATCCATGGGCAGTATGTTTTGGTTTCAGTCGTATTACTAGCTATAGGTGTCATAAAACATTGTGGACAACGTTCCAATAAGGGGGGGGGGGGGGGGATCTTTAGTAATATCGGGTTAAAAGTTCATGTAATAAAGTTAATAAAGGAAAAATAAGACCAATGGCATGGGACACGTATTACAACCTGAATGTTGGACAAATCCTAGTGTGCATCATTTTTTATTTATTATGGCCAAGGGAAATTGGAAAAGGCATTGGCAAAGGCCTTGAAAAGGAAAAGTGGCAATTATTGGCATTTATTTATGAAAATAAAGGAAAATAGGAGAAAAGGGAGATGAAAGGTCACATTTTTACATGAGAGGATAATTGAAGTAAAAATAGAAGAAAATGAAGAAAATAGAGGCCTCAATGATAAAAACGCTTCTAAGGACCGGTTCATAACTTTTGTCAGTCTAGTTTTTTGGTTTGTTGACCTTTTTCAATTTGGCTTTGAAATCAACTTCAAAGAGAGAAAGAGCACCATGAGGAGGAAGCAAAGGAAAGCAAAGGAAGGACAAGGAAAGAAATGGAAAGAAAAGGAAAGAAAAGGACAATTAAGGGAAGATTGGATCAAGCAGTTTCAATAGGAGGACTTGTAGGTAACAGGTTGCATGTGTGATTTCCTAGTTGAAGTGTAAATACATGGTGCATGCATTTGTGTATTTGGTTCACTTGTTCTCATTGGCATTGGTTTTTTCTAGTTTGATAATGGTTTCAACGTTGTCTTTCCATTTCCAAATAGCCATGATGTGATGGGATTCATTCCTGGTTGAGGTTTATATTACCGGAAGGTTTTGTATCCGAGTCAGAATGTCTTAGGAAAATACGAAGTGTTGGGGGTGGAGATGGTTTTCTCGGGAAGCCTTAAATAGGTGAGTGGAGACAAGAAAGTTCCTCAAGATATGGTGAAGGAATTTTAAGGCATTGAAGCTTGTTTTGGTTTTGTGATCTTGGGACTGGTTTAGGTGAGATCATGAGAGTGTGAGGGTGGAGGTGGCTTAACCTTTAGATTCCCTTGGTTATTTATGTCTTGGTTTATCCCATGATATCCCACATTCATGCTTGGAATATGGCACAAGGGTGATTGGATGAAAGAAAGATTTGGTTTAGCCCAATCTATGGTCGGGTGGTACATGGAAGTCCTTGACTTGGTTGGGTTTTGCATATGTTAATAAGACCTATTTTCCTCCTATATTTTCTGAATAAATTTACTTGTTATGATATGAATTGATGGTTTTTCTATCATTGTTATTATTCTAGTTATATGCTTGTTATAAGAATGGTTTTATGACAGATTCTAGTTATGGCTCTTATCATGTTTTGATTGGTAAATGAATGGTTATTGAATGCATGACCTAATAGATGTTATTGCAACTATTATGAGAGTGCATTAGACCTTCTTTATGATTCTCAAATAAGTATTAGACCCTTTTATTCATATATGAATTCATGACCTGTAGATTTCATATTCGCTATATGTTTGATGAAATGTTTGTCATGGTTAAGCCTAGTTAGGTCAAGTTCCTAACTAATTTTTGTACAAAAGGATTTGTCTTGGTGTTATATATCAATCTATAAAGTCTCATGAAGTTCTAGGAAGTGGTTGGGAGTCAGGCCCTAAAAAGATGGCTCATATTTTAGGGTCACATGCTCAGAACTGGGAAATCTAGACTGCATTCACTAGGAGATAGGGTTATCCATGCGACTGGAGGGTCAAAACCATTGTCTTACGTTGTTATGGAGGCGACTGGGAGTTGAGGTCAGTAAAAAGGAACGTTAACTCAAGATTTGGGCACCTAGAGTGGTTGTTTAGCTCTTAGGGGTCATGTAGTTCCTAAGAAAGGTTAGTAAATTTTCAAATTTTCGCTTCCACTTCCTTAATTGTACTTAAGAGGTTGAGTCATGTCATAGTATCCCTCAGCTCATGTTTATTCGGCAAGCCAGTGAAAGTTGGTAAATGTGGGAGGGTGGTTACAAGGACCATACCTATTTGTGACCACATTAAATGGTGTGAATACAACGTTAAACGGTGCATTTCAATTGTGCACTAAAGACTACAATGGTATGCTGCATGTTGAGAAGTCGAGTATGACAATTTGGTTTTTTTTTTTTAATAACCAATTCTTAAAAGGCTAATATATATATTTCGAAGATCGAAGAGATTGTGTGCCCCTTTGCGTGTTCAAGGCTTGTGCATTTATTTGAATCTGGGATGTGCAATATCTATATCTATATCTATATATATATATATATATATATATATATATATATATATATATATATATATATATAATATATATATATAGGGAGAGAGAGAGAGAGAGAGAGAGAGAGAGAGAGAGAGAGAGAGTCCAAGAACTACTTTACCTTAGCAGTCTTTTTGCCCATATTTCCTCCTTTTCCTATTGCTATCAACCAATAAATGCAATAAATATAAGGTTTTGTTAAGGTAAGCACTTATATGTCCTCTTTTTCATATTTTGTCTGTATGCCTTATTGTTTTTATTAAAGTTTTCACTCAACTACAAAATTGGCCTGATTCTGCAGCTAATCCACAAATCCACAACTACTTCCATTGTTGACAAGGTTCGAGTGTGCCAACTCAGCAAAGGAGTATATGGGTAGATAGAGAATGATCCTCTCATGGATTTCTTCCTATTTACTTGAACCAATCCATCAAGATAATCGTACTACAACATGGTCAACCATGACAGTCAACCGCAAGATAATGTGCCAAAACAAAGTCCGAGTTTCAAGAGATATTATCGATTTGCTTTCTCAAATAGAAAATCGATGAATAAGCGATATGATTTGGTTTGATAAGGATTGTAGAGAAGATACTTAGGCTTGAATTTCTCATGTTGTTAATTAAGAAAATATTATAAGAACAATGGCTACTCTCTGTTTTGGTGCCCGCCACCATATGTAATTTTAAAAGCATCATGGTGAAACTATTTTCAGATTAATAGATCTTGGTTCATACATTTTATGTTGCGTTGGTGAAAGCTGCTGACTTCCTTGTGAAGGGCCCTTGGATGCAGATCAGGTCTTTGACTCAGTGCAAGTAGATTTTCTTTTCTTTCTTAGAATTAATTTCTATATGCTCTGTTTTATATTTTTAGGATGTATTCCAATGGAGTTAACGATTAAATTGAAATATGCATATGTAATTTCATTTGCTTTATACCTAGCATAACTCAATCATTTTGTTTGCTTTCTACGTAGTATAATTTAGTCATTTCATTTCATAGTTTCACTATTTCATAGATTAGTAATCTCATTCTTGCTTTACTTTTGCATTAAGTGAAGTTGCAATAGTTAAGAGTGACAATGTTTTCTTAGCAACTAAATTCAAGCATCTTTCATTTTCCAATTCGATAAAGTAAGATCTCCTTCACATCATTCTGTGCTTTCATAGTTAGCCTAATTTGGCTGCAGCATAAAAATCCAAACGCAATAAAAAACAGTCTATCAGAGTAGAGTTAGGCTCACTATTCAACCATCCAACAAACTTCAATACAATTAAGATTAATTTTAGAATAACCAGTTAATAAATATCAAGGAAAATACACTAATACAGGTAGTAACATCATCTCCATATTGATTCCAGATTTATATATTAACCATAACATAAACACCTTAATGACATACGTAACTTTTAGCACATACAGTGAACTCATACTTCATTAGTTTACCTTCCCTTGTTGATAATTCATGCTTTAAATTTAAGAAAAATAAATTGACTAAACATTTTGGCAATGTTGCGGGGGAAGTACAAATAGAAGTTAAAAAACAATCATCAATTAAAAAGATGATATGCGTAGGGAAAGAGACTCTAGAGGTAGATTTGTAGGACGAGGAAGAAGTTTAATCCCCACAAATCCACTCACTCCACCACGACTTCAAAGTTCCACACCACCTACTCAAACCCGAATTCCATTTGTAGGACAAAGAAGATTTATTGAAGTCTCAAGATCATAAATACAATCCAGAACTTCACCTACTTCTTCTACTAAAGCTGTAATTGAAGAAAATCCTACATCCCCAACTATAGGAGTAGTTTTTCTATCTTCCATTGGTAAACAAATTTTAGGAGAAGAATTAGAAATTCCCAGTGAAGAAGAGGGACAAGAAACTTATTTTGGTTATCCATTGATAGAGGAACCAGAAGAATTAGAAGAACCTTACATTAGTTCTAAAGAATCTATCATGGCTGAAGAAGGGGAAGGTGAGGTACACAATGTCAATGGTGAGAAAAATAGGACTGGAGGAGGAATAGGTAGAGGAGTAGGTGGAGATAGAAATAGAGGAGGGGGTAGAGGTAGAAGAAATAAAGATCATTTTGGATTTTACCATTTTTTATGAAGATACAACCCTCACAATGAAAAATATTTCACCTTCTATTCTTCTTAATTTCCTTGGAAAAATAAATCAAGACCCAAAGACATTTCTCTTTGAATTTGAAGTATTATGCAGATCATATGATTATCTACATGATGCTCGAAAATTGAAAATTTTTCTTGCTATCTTAAAGGATTCAACATTAAAATGGTTCATGAGTCTATGGATGAATTATATAAGGACATGGGCACAAATGAAAGAAGCTTTCTTAAAGAAATATAGAGATTATTGTATGCCTCATAACATTAAATATGAAGTCTTCAAAATGACACAAAAAGAAGATGAGAATCTTGAAGACTTAGTCGAGAGATTTGTCTATAATATTAAAAGAGAAAAAATGGATAATTTGGATGAGGGAACTTTGAAAGCCCTCCTACTCAAAGCTATCAAAGATAAATGGATTGATCTCCTTAACTTAATAGGAAAAGGAGATATTTATCATTTACCATTTACAAATATCTATGATTTATGTGTACATATCTCAAGGGATAAAACACGAGCTGGAAAAAGTCTTAGAGACCCTCACTTATCAAGAATCAAAAAATATGCAGCTGGGAAAATCAATAAGGCAAAATTAGGAATCATGCTTGATACTTTCAAGACAGATATTTTAGGGTGTCTAAGTGAACGAATAGACACCATTAAAATACAGAACAAGAAAAAATATGAAAATGTTGCATTATCCATTTTTTGTCCTGGATGTCGAAAGAATCATGCTCTAAGAGAATATCATTTAGATCCAAAAACTATAGAAACTTGCGACATATGTGCAGATAACCATGACACTAAGGAATGTTCTTCTTTACCAGGTCTCAAGGTTGTATTTAATGATGAAGGGATACCAGAACAATTAGACCGTCTTTACTTTATTGCCAAGAAACCATGGCAGAACTCTCAAACAAATCAACCACAGGGCTTTAGATCACAAAAATTTTCTCAATCTTCACAAAATAATTGGAATCCATCTTGGCACCCTTGGGCTCAACCACAATCACAATCTTGGAATCAATGATGGAAAAATCCTTTTGGAGCTTATGCTTAATATCAACAATATTCACCATCATATCCTAATTTTCCACCTCAATTCCTACCCCAACCTAATCAAATTCCTCAAACCAATCAATTACCTCAACTCCAAGTTCAAAATCAAAATCCACATCTCTCCCTACCATTTGCACAAAAATCAAATCAATTACTCGCTCAACCACTTCTGAATCCCAATAATAAAATATCACAACAACAACCTGTTTACAACATGGAAGGGAAAAATCCTCAAACCTATGTAATAACTCCACTAGATCTAAATAATGTTCAATTAAGGTCTAGAAGAGTATTGAAAAGAAAATCCCCTTTTCTTATTTAGGAAGCAAGGACAAATCTTCAAAAACATAAAAATCAATCTAAGAAGGAGA
This sequence comes from Pinus taeda, assembly GCA_000404065.3. Classification (NCBI taxonomy): domain Eukaryota; kingdom Viridiplantae; phylum Streptophyta; class Pinopsida; order Pinales; family Pinaceae; genus Pinus; species Pinus taeda. The sequence continues at coordinate 99,789 of APFE030058627.1, forward strand.
AACCTCTCTCTCTCTCATAAAGAGAATAATCAAATAGAAAATGTTCCAATAAATAATCCTATTATAGAATAACCCTCGGTATCCATTAGACCACTTTTTCCTTAATGGTTGAAAATTGATGAAAGAGAAGAAAAACAAATCACATTTCCTAATTATAATATGATGGATGAATTAAGAAATGGTTGTATAAAAATTCCTTTATTCTTTGCAAGAATAATTAAGGAATTAAGTACTCAAAGATCAGGAAGAAAAAGAAAATACATAAAAAGAATTCAATTAGTTGGGAAAATTGCAGACATCATGATAGGGAAAACAACAATCCAAAAATATCTAGATCCAGGGAGCCCCATTGTGAAAATTCACATCAATGGAATTCAAATACCAAACACACTGATTGATCTAGGAGCAGCCATAAACACAATAATTAAACAAGTTATGGATTCACTTAGACTTCCTAACCTTCAATTCACACCAACACTATTACAATTAGCAGACAGGTCTATAATTAAGCCCGATGGTGTGATAGATGATGTTTTTGTATCCTTAGATTCTTGGGAATATCCTATCGATTTCATGGTCTTAACACCCAAGAATAATCTAGGAGGACATCCATTAATACTAGGAAGACCTTTGTTAGCTACAACTGATGCTTTCGTCGGTTATAGATCAGGTGACATGTTCATCTCATATAGAAATTCTACAAAGAAGTTTACATTATACCCACCTATAAAAACAACAATAGAAATAGAGAATGACGAAGGATAGATGATGATAATGATATAAAACCTGTTTTCACTACTGAATAAGTAAGAGAGGAGGACCAAATTTTAAATCTACTGGAAAATAATGAATCTTCCTCACATTATGATCATAGTCGAAATGAATATCTCTCATCTAGACAAGTATCTTTTCTCTCTATGGAGAAATTTGGGAATTCTTCAATAGAAATTTTTCTAGGTAAGACTTTGAATATTATTAAAAGGTTGGAAGAATTACAACTGAATCAACTGGTAGAAATTTCACAAAAACATTCTTCTACTTATGCATGGGAATACAATGATATGAGAGGAATTGATCCTAAAACTTGCATACATCATATCTACATTGAACAAAGTGCAAGACTAGTTAGACAACCACAATGAAGAATGAACCCAAATCTAAAAGAAATTGTTAAGGGAGAATTACAAAAGATGCTAAATGTAAATTTCATCTATCCAATATCAGATAGCCAGTGGGTTTTAGCCCTAGTAATCGTACCAAAGAAAAATGGGAAATGGAGAGTATGTATCGATTATAGGGAATTAAATAAAGCAACATTAAAAGACCATTTTCCACTTCCTTTTATAGATCAAGTCTTGGACACATTAGCAGGGAAAAAGTATTTTTCATTTTTGGATGGTTTTAGTCGATATAATCAAATTCAGATAGCACCTAAAGATCAAGATAAAACCACATTTACCTGTCCATGGGGAACTTATGCTTACCAGGTAATTCCCTTTGGACTATGCAATGCTCCGACAACATTCCAAAGAGCACTCAGGTTTTTTTTTTCATGATTGTGTGAAAGTGTATATGGATGATTTCACAGTTTATGGGGATTCTTTTAAAGAAGCACTTGAAAATTTAAAAAAAGTCTAATAAGATGTAAAGAAACAAATATTTCATTATGTCATGAGAAATGTTTTATGATGTTTAATGAAGGAATTGTTTTAGGTCACCATATTTCAGAAGATGGAATTAAGGTAGACTCTTCTAAAGTGGAGGTCATTTCTAAATTATCAGCGCCAAGCTGTGAATGAGATGTTAGGAGTTTTCCTGGTTTCACTGGATCTCATAGAATATTTATAGAAAACTTCACAAAAATTGCATATCCACTCTTTAAACCACTTACCAAAGACTTTGAATTCAGTTGGGATTCTAATTGTCAAACTTCCTTTGAAACTTTGAAAAAGAAAATTTCTGAAGCACCTATCTTAAAAGGACCCAATTGGAAACTGCCTTTCTATATATCAACTGATGCTTCAGATACAGCCTTAGGAGCCGTGTTAGGGAAAAAATACCGTACTCATTATGTAATCTATTACACCGGTAAAAATTTAACTCCAACAGAGCTAAATTATACTGTAACTGAGAAGGAGTTTTTAGTTGTAGTTCATGCCATTAACAAATTTAGACATTATATAACTGGATATGAAGCTTTCATTCACATAGACCATTATGCCATTAGATACACAATGGATAAAATGATCACTAATGGAAGAATACCAGATGGCTCTTATTGTCACAAGAATTCAACATCACCATTCTAGATAGACCGAAAATACATAATACAATTACTGACTTTTTATCTAGAATTCAGAATGATAATAATGATCAACCTGTGGAGGATAAATTTCCTGATGAATAGATTTTTGTAGTATCTACTAAATCACCTTCGTATGCAGATATTGCTAACTATTTAGCTACAGGGGAAATACCATTTCATTTGTCTCCTAGAGAAAAGAGGAGGATAGTTCACAATAGCACATCTTATTCATTGATAAGCAAATAATTATACAAAACAGGACCAGATCTTATCACCAAAAGATGTGTTTGAGAAGATGAGATACTAGATATACTTAAAGCATGCCATGATGAACCATGTGGAGGACATTTTTTTGACAAAAGAACTGCTTATAAGGTCCTAGTTCTAGGATATTGTTGGTGTTCCATTTTCAAGGATGTTGGTCACTTTAATTGTTTACTAATTAAACAGTCGAGTGCCACATAAATTGTCAACCCGGGAAAGTCTGATTATTTGAAAGGCAACTACATACTATATGTACTCAATTTTAATAGCACTAAAAGTTGTAGTATAAATAAATCACACCCTGTTAAATCTTCACTCTGTGTTACAACAACTATACTCTATTGCAAATATCTAATAAGAGATGAATAATTAATCAGAAAGAATAAATATGCAAAAGAAAACAATGGCTATTCTGTAACAAAGGATCAGGACCCTATCCCCAGAGTAGGAACCTTCAGCACCTGCCTCTGTTATCTAGTTCACCAATTCACTCTGTAAACCTAATCACAGGTGAGACACTCATGAAATAGCATCAATCGATTAAGAGAGAAACAGAGTTTCATCAAAAGTAAAATATCATCCAGAAATAGTACTCGTTAATAAGGCATGAACAAAAATCACGCTTAACACACGAAAAAAAGATAATGGGTGAATCTTGTGATGAAGGTGGGCCCTGTCCTTCTCACAAGATTCCCCAGGACATAAAAACTAAGATGAGATACTCAGAACAAAACTCTATTCATTCATCAATATACCATATTACAGAAAAGATTCAGTTTTGTTCCTTCAACTACAACCTCGTGTTACAGCTTGCTCATCCCCCCTTCTAATGTAGATGTCTCCTCTTTATAGAGGAGATATCTATTACAAAAGATTTACATTATAGATTCTAGTTCAACCCATTATACAAAAATAGGGAAATTGGTTTCCTGTCAACAAAATGTTGTTACAGTAATTTAGATTATGAACGTTACAACCAATGTAACAGCTTCTTCAGTGATTGATCAGGTTCCTTTGTTGTTGTCAAATCTGGTATGCAAATCTCAACTATCTCAGCTTCAAGATTTGCATGATGTTCCTGTTGTTTCAGCAACTGCATAAGATAGTCCTACCAACTTTAGGCAGTTTCAACAATGCGGTCTGCACATCATTCTTTAATTGTTTAGCAACTCAGTCAACTTCAAAGATCAATTATAAAGATAGCATGCTTATGTGTTAAATAATTAAACATATAGCAATGAGAAGAGTCACTGCATACCTTTAGAATGATTGAGTCAAAACACTAGCAAGGACTTTCAAATATGGGTTGAAAAGGGTAATATTATGACAAAATATAAGGTCAAAGAGAGATAATATGGGGTCCTAACATCCCCCCCAACTGAAAGGATTGCATGTCCCCATGCAACTTCTATTTTGAATTTGAGTCGGAATACTGGGATGAACAGTGAAAATTGCTTATGCAGTAAGTATAGAAAGTCCTATCAACCATGTCTCTAAACCCTTGGACACTCTGAACTTTTTGTTATGCTGCAAGCTCCTCCGTTTTGGTCAATGTGAACTGAGCCTTGTATTGTTGTCCTGGCAGCCATAGAAGGGGGAAGTGAAAGTGATAACCAATCCATTTCTCAGCACACTGTCGAATACATTTAGCATAATTAGGTATTCGTGAGATTGTTGCCTGAAGATTGAGAGGGTTAAAGGGGTGGTACTCCCTTCTCTCCTTAGGATAGTGTTCCCAAAATAGATTATTTGATTTTATGGCCCAAGTTCCCTTAGTTTTTACATAGTGTTGGCAGTCCTCCAAGACTGCTGCCTGTAATTTTCTGATATGGTCAGTCATTCCTGGCTCTCATAGAATTCTTTGATGTTCAACGATAAAAATAGCGGCATTTTGTGGCTCAGCTCGGATCCAGAGAAGACAATTCTCCTCATTGTGTGTTGCTGACATAAAAGCATTTTTCCAAGTAAGTTGATTAGCCAAGAAATGATTAGCCAAGAAAGAAACGAAGGCTCTAATTTGAATATCACCAACGAGAGGAACTAAATTAAGCTTCATATCTTCAGGCATGGCCTCATTGTGAAGATAGAGTTCACATAACAAGTTCTGCTCACTATTCGATGCTTCTACAAAGGTCTCAATAAACTGCTGAGGTGTAGACACCTGGTGGGGTCGTCCATCTTTGATTACTTTCACCTGGAGGAACGCTAAGCGTTCTCTCAAAAACACAGAATAGTTAAAAGATGGTTTTCTAGTGGCAAGTAATCTTTGAACCAAGTCAAAGATAAGGGACAGTCTGGTTTTTAGCTTCTTGTTTTCCTTGTGTTGTGCACGAGACTGTTCAAGAACTTCCCAATTTCTATATGCATGATTGAGCCATAATGACTTTTGTTGTTGAAATGCCTTTCCTTGTGAGAGATCATACTCTGTCTTCCATGTGTCCCTCAGTTCTTGAAAACTAGAGGTCTGAGTGTGAGCATTGGTTACACATCGAGGTTCAGTCTGGGTACACGCAGTCTTAAAAGACTTTGGTACTGGTTTCTGCTCTGTAACAACTAGGGTAGCCTGGGGTGGTTTTATTTCTTCCTCCAAGGTCTTTGAAGGCACTGCTGGTTCTTGTGTAACAGCAGGGTGCTCCTTTCTAACTATAACAGGAGGAGATATCGGACTGGATCCAGGCAACGGAACTTCAATTATCTTATAACTGGCTCGAGAATAGAGATCACCACATTCACTGCACATGTATTCATTGTGTCGATCCTTTTCTGCACTCTTTTTAGCTGCAGATGCTACCTGTGCTAACATGTACATATTGAGTTCCTTTTCATAAGCTTCCCTTGCCCTTGTTAACTCTTGCTTATAAGCCTCAATTTCAGATTTCAAAAACTCGTTTTCTTCCTGAAGGGAGGTTAAAGTAACTGGGCCTTCTGTAGCAGTTGCAGGTTCCACTAGATGGGAGGATCGTTGTTCGGTGGCAGCTTCATCATTTGCATTCTCAACAAGTGGTTCTTGTGTATCACCTGTTAAGTCAGTGGCTAGTTCTTGTGTAATAACCACATCTAGGTCATCTTCCTTTTGTTTCCCAACAGGTGGTTCTTGTGTAACAACACTTAAGTCAGTGGCTGGTTCTTGTGGAGCAGCCACATGCCGTACATCGTCTTGGGTGTCTACTTTTGATAAATCAACAGCTGGTTCTTGTGGAGCAGCTGCATCTTTTGAAAAAAATGATGTTACAAAATCCTGAACGCTTTGCATTTCGGTACCCAAGGGTGAGGAAGGTGAGGGTTCAGGGCTTGGGGGAGTACGGGATTTTAGGATGATATGTGGGGAATTTGGGGTGATGGCCTCAGTTGCTGGAGACGTCCTTGTTCATCGCCAAGGTAAGGAGGCAGGAAAAACAATGGCTTTTCTCTTACGAGCATTTTTCCTCACGGTAGGGGGATTATCAGAAATAGCAGCTTCCTTAATTAAGGCCCTCGTTCTTCTCTTTAGTGAGGTTTCAACTTTCTCTTGTCTTTTCATTTTGATTATAATAATGGGGGTATTGTCATCCAAATTATCGGTGGGAATATGGACGATGGGAGTGGATGATTCAATTTCATTAAGGGGTGGGGTCTGTTGCGGGTTTTTAGTGCTCAATTGGGGTGTTTCAGCTACTGGTTGCTGAATTTCAGCAACTTGCTGGGGGTTTTCTATTGCCGGTTGAAGGATTTTAGCAGCTTGCTAGGGAGGGTTGTTAAGGGGAGGGGGATTGTGCAGGGCAAAGTCTCTATGAATTAAGAGCTGAAACAAGCGATGGTGTGTGAGGGAGAGGAGTGGGTGCCTTGCATTCACGGAATAGTGTGACATATTTTTTAGACAACCAAGCAGATAGTATGGCATATTTATTAAATGACCATGTCTTAAATGATTCAAAAACACAAATCTGTGTTGGTACACTACTTGATAACGTCCCTCACAGGTGAAGTAGTGCTTAACGAACTCTGTAACCTTCGGCCATGGTGGTGGTAGTGAACGAAGTGCAACACCCCTGCCTTTAGGTTCAACGCGCTCCCCTGGTAGAAGAAAATCTTGCTCTGCATTGAGAGTGAGGTGTTGTCGCCTAAAACAATGAGTACCATTGGTTGGTAACCCTGAAACATGCGCTATATCCTCCTCTGTTACTGGAATTCACGCTCCTTGAACAATAGAGTATCATTCTCTCAAATTGAATGTGAATTCCAGAACTTGCTGAGAATCAAAATCTAGAAGCCTTCGAAAATAGTCCACCCATCCTGCTTGTAGAAAGATTTGGTATGCCTCCTAGTAAAGTTCCAATAGAGCCATTGAGCCAGGTTCATGTCTAATAGTGTTTCCTCCCATAGTTACTGGTTCAGCAAAATGCAGAGTACAGAGCCGAGTTGCCACAGTCGAAAGAGAGTAGGATATTGCAAATGAAGTTATGAGATGATAAGACACAGACGGGGTGATGAGACACTGCCGCAAGAAATAAGAAATGACGGTAATTAGCGTATCATTTAATGATTGCAATATTTTGGTATTCCCCCCCAACTGCGGCTAGAATGATATGTTTGAATGTACAGTGATTTTGGCAATCATATCAATATCTTCTCATTAACTACAGTTTAATATTTACACAAAAACACGCATACCTTCACATTTTACCTTTGGTTGTTGCGCGAATAATATAATCTTATCATTAATAGATCACCGATGGTCATAAAAAAAAGGGTTTATAAAGTATGAGGGCTTTTATACAGAAGGTTTTCTATATTCACGAGAAGTAATAGTGAAGGAACACAATTATCAGGATGAATGGTTGATTCCTTTAATAAAGAGTGATGTGTATCCATCATTTTTGAAAGAAAGTAATGGTACACTCTCAGGAAAAATGGGAAAATTGGTGCTTCTTAGGAAAAATGGAAGAGATTGGTGTTTCAGCAACAGGAAATGGTCGGAAAATGTTGCTGAAGGGAAGTGAGAGGGAATGGATTATGATTTGAAGTGAAATGGCAATGTTTCCCAAGCCGAAGCTTGATCCTTCCTGCATTGAAATTGTTCTTCTCAGCGAGCCTCCGAAGCTAAGATCTGCAAAATAGTTAATTGTAACATGGCAACCCTTGACAATGATAATTAGTTAAGAAATCTAATCTAAAAAAATAAATATATAAATAGAAAATCTAAGTGCAATGAGGGATAGTAGACTCCCCCAAAAAGACATAATGTATATCTATCATGCAAGTGGCTTTGAAATCCTCTTTAGAAATAGGTTGTTGATACAAATAGAGCTGATACCCATTCACTAACAATGGTGTTCTAGAATTATCAATTGTTAGGAGTCTAACTGTTCCATTTGGGAAAACAGTATCTACTTCAGAAGGTCCTAGCCACCTTGTTCTTAATTTACCTTGAAAATTTTCAAAACGAGAGTCATACAATAGAGGCCAATTACCTTTTTGGAATTGCTTATGCTTAATGGTTTTATCATGCCACCTGGTTCTTTGTTGTTGTATCGTAGTTGTTTGATGGATGACATCCAACCTCTTTTCATCCATTTCCTAAAGCTGCTGCAACCTAGCTATCTGTGCATCAGTCAAGTCAAGGTTAACAGCTAAAGCAGTCCTTAAGGTTTTAATTTCAAATTCCACAGGAAAAACAACACTTTTACCATAAACTAATTCATAAGGTGAAAAACCAGCAGTGTTCCTTCAAGTAGTTCTATAAGCCCATAATGCTTTAGGCAACCTTTGAAACCAATCCCTTCTATTCTCCTTTACCGTTTTTGTTAAAATGGCTTCTATGAATTTATTCATACTTTTCACCTGCCCATTGGCCTGGGGGTGATAAGGCGTAGTCACTTTATGCCTAATTTGGTATTTTTGAAGTGTATCCTTAAAGCCATGAGAGTTGAAGGGAGGTCCTCTATCTGTGACTAGTTCTCTAGGCAATCCAAACCTAACAAAGATTTCTTCAAATAAAAAGGTTAAAATAGATTCTTCATTAGCTCTAAGGAGTGCCTTAGCTTCCACCAATTTAGTCATATAGTCTGTGAAAACCAGTATATAAACTCTTTGATTGGATGGAGGGTTGATGGGACCTATGAAATCTAGAGCCCATCTTTCAAAGGGTTCAAGTATTACACGGGAGTTCAGTGGCAATTCATCCTTGTGATTAGGCTGGCCCATTCTCTGACACTTATCACAGGCCATAACACACTTCTTTGCATCCTTGAAAAGTGAGGGCCAATAATAACCCATTCTAAGAACCTTATGTGCTGTTCTTTTATCAGAAAAATGCCCTCCACAAGGGCCATTATGACAAGCCTTCAATATATCATAAACCTCATATTCTCTAATGCATCTCCGAATTTCCTGATCAAGTCCTGTGTGAAAAAGACACCCACTTATCCAGCTGTACCTAGCACTTTGCTGAATGATCTTTCTTTTCTCTCTGTGTGACAGGTGTGATGGTAGCTTCCCTGCAACTAAATAATTAACAATGTCTGCATACCAAGGTGAGTGAGCAGATACTGCAAATAAATATTCATCAGAAAGGAATCACCTACTGGAGTGTTCTCATCAGTTTTTATCCAAGAAAGGAAATCAACAACTACATTTTCTTTACCTGGTCGATCTACAATTGTAATATCAAATTCTTGTAGTAATAATAACCATTTGGTAACTCGATCATTTGTAACTGATTTATACATTAAATACTTAATGGCCAAGTGATCAGTATGAACAAAAGTAGTGTAACCGGTAATATAATGTCGAAACTTATTAATAGGATAAATGACTGCTAAAAATTCCTTTTTGGTAACTGTGTAATTAAATTTAGCAGGGGTCATATTTTTACTAATAAAATAGATAGGATAAGGAAGATTGTTTTCTTCTTGACCCAAGACAGCTCTAATTGCAGTCTCTGAAGCATCAGAGGATATATGAAAGGGCAGTGCCCAATTAGATCCTCTTAAGATAGGAGTTGTAGACAATTGATGTTTAAGTTCATTAAATGCTTTTTGATAACTATCAGTCCACTTGAATTCAATATTTTTCATAAGTAACACAAACAAAGGAGAAGCTATTTTAGAAAAATCCTTGATAAATCTTCTATAATATCCAGCATGTCCTAAAAAACTTCTTACATCAGTTTGTGTTTTAGGGATAGGAAGAGTTTGAATTACCTGCACCTTAGCTGGATCAACTTGAATTCCTAGGAATGAGATGAAGTGTCCCAATCCAGTTCCTTAATTCATCATCATATGGCATTTTTCAGTACTTAAGGCAAGATGAGCTTCTATACATCGTTTAAGTACTTTCTCAACGTTTTGTAATGCATCTTCAAAAGTCACACCATAAGGAGTAAAGTCATCCATAAATATTTCTAAGGAGTCATTAAGCATATCAGAGAAAATTCCTATCACTGCTCTTTGAAATGTTGCTGGAGCATTACATAGTCCAAACGAAAGAACTCTATATGAAAAAGTCCCCCATGGACTAGTAAAAGTGGTCTTGTCTTGGTCTTGGGGTGCAACCTTGATCTGGTTATACTCGCTAAAACCATCTAAAAAGGAAAATAATCTCTTTCCTGACAAATTGTCTAGCACCTGGTCAATAAATGGTAAGGGGAAATAATCTTTCTGAGTGGCTTTATTTAGAGCTCTATAATCCACCCACACTCTCCATTTCCCATTTTTCTTAGGTACAATCACTAATGGAGAGACCCATTCACTATCAGATATAGGATATATATAAATCCTACATTCAGCAATTTTTGAAGTTCTTCTTTAACAATTTCCCTCAAATTGGGATTCATTCGTCCCTGGGGTTGACAGGATGGGTGAGACCCCTCTTTGATATAAATACGATGAGTACATAATTCAGGAGAGATTCCCTTCATATCTATGTAGTCCCATGTGAATGCTTCCTTATTCTCACAAAGTAACTTCATTAACTACTGTGTTTCAGCATCTGTTAGGTTAGGGTTTATATTTAATGTTTTGCCAGGCTTAATTTCTTTTGTTATACTCTTGGAGGAGATATCAGCTGATGTCTGAGATAAATTTTCAGTTTTAAGGTTTTGTTGTGATTCAGGTTCCAAGATTGTAGTCAAGTGATCATGTGTTTCAGAGTTAACTGAAGAAGGTTCGGAAATAAAATTACTAATTAATTCATCCTCAGTTGTATCTTTAAAAGTTAAGGCATGTCCAACAATCAAGATGGGTTGGGTCTCATCATCCTCATAGTCTAACCATACAGAGTTATCATTGTTAATCATAGGTGTAGCATGAGGGTAAAGAGTAAGCTGCTTGGTTTCACATCTGTTAGAAATTGACATTGAACCTGATCTACAGCTGATGAAGGCATCTGCTGTAGCCAGCAAAGGTCTCCCTAAAATCAATGGATGTCCCCCCAACTTTGTTTTAGTCTGTAATACAACAAAATCAGCTAGGTAGTTCCAAGATTCGACTGAAATTATCAAGTCTTCAATAACTCCTTTTGGTTTGATTGTGGAATGGTCAGCTAGTTCTAGAATGGTTGGGGTTTCTCTAATTCCATTCTTTATCTGTAATAACTGTGCAGTTTCAAGTGTCATAATGTTTATAGCAGCGCCTAGATCTACCAGAAATCTGGAAACAAAAGTTTTTCCAACCTATGCTGTAACTGTAGGATGAATAGGGTCACCATATTTCACAGGAGGGGTTTTTCCTGACATTAAAGCAACTAGATCACCCATCACATGAACTATGAGGAGATCTTTAGATTTTCTTCTAGGTTTCTTAATGCAAATGTCTCTAACAGTTCTAGCATAAATTGGTACATCTCTAAGTGCTTGTAAGAGTGGAATTTTAACATACAGATTCTGCAATTCTCCTAAGAGGTTAAAAGCAGGTGGCTCAAGTGTTTTTGTAAGAGCCAGAGGTTCAGGGAATGGCAGCTCTGCTGTTTCAGCAGTTTTATTAGAGGATGACTCAACTGTTCCAGCATTCGTATTAGATGACTTACCTTTTCCTATCTCCTCTTTATCAGAGTCAAAATAAGTAATGTCATCAATAATAGGTTTGACTACTCTCCCAGAGCGCAAATGAATATCATTACATTGCATAGGGAAAATAGGCTGGTTCTAAATATCAATGACCTGCAAAGCTTTATTATTATTAGGGTTGGCGTTCGGTTGCATAGGTAGCTAGGGTATCATTGTCTGGTTATTTGGTGGAGCATTTGATGGCAGGGAGAGAGATTGCTGATACTGGGGGAATTGGTTTGGAAATTGTATTTACTGAGCTGTCCAGCTTGGGTTACATTAATTAAAATAAGATTGTTGTAGAGCCCAGGGATTCAATATTGTAGGATCGACAAAGGAAGGGTTTGGTTGCTGCATGGGTGGGAAGTTCATTTGGTTGAAGGGTGGGTATTGCATTTGATTTAAGGGCGAGTAATTTGCTTGAAAAGGAGGATGATTATTCCAACGATTAAATGACATATTAGAATTCGTACCTTGTCCTCATGGTTTCCATTGCCTCCTCTGTGTCAGCAAGTAAACTGCTTCAGCTTCTTCTTCAGTTGGTTGCAGTGTTTCTTTTATTCCTGGTAAAGAAGGGCATTGTTGAGTCTCATGGTCCTTTTCGCAAATAGTGCAAATTGGTACCTTGTCCAGTGGGCATTCCCTAGTGCGTGTTTTTCTCTGCATTTAGAGCAGAAAATAGCCAAAGAAGCTTTTGCCTCTACCTACTTCTTTTTAACCTGCAAGGTATCAATTTGTGAAGAAAAAGAGCTTAACATTTCAGTTTTAAATTCTTCAAGTAAGTTACCTATTTCAGCCTGTCTTGTTCCTCCACTAGCTGATTTATGGACTCTTGAGTATGTACTATCTCTATTTTTTGGTCTTTTTGTTGCTCCTCTTGAACATCTCTTACAGAGGTTGACAATCTCATCATACGATTCCTTAGATATATCCCCTTTTCCAAGAATATTCAACATGTCTAAACAGTCATCTCGTACTCCTTTCAACAGTATTGACTTAAGAATATCCTTACTCATATTAGGATGATCGAATCGCTGCAAATTATATTGTAATCTTTCCATGAAATCCTCCAAGTTTTTGTCCTCCTTCTGAACCATCTTAAACAATTCCTCCTTCCTTTCTCTTGTTCAGCAATAGTCCTAGTATTTGTCCAAGAACTTTTCTTTCATTTGATCCCATGTTGTGATCACATGTCTTCCCAAGCTCATGAACCACCTTAGTGCATTTCCTTTTAATGCTGCTGGAAATAACTTTAACTTTTGAGGATTAGTAACATAATCATAACTCCTACATAATATATCAAACTCAAACAAAAATTCATCAGGGTCTTCAAATGATAAACCATGGAAATTAGGTAGGGCTGAGAGTGGAATGTTCTTCATAGGAGTTGCCCCTCTAAGAAGATCTTTAATAGGGAATTCCAAGGTGGAAAGGGAATTTTCTCCTCTTCCTTCTCTTCATCCCCCACCAAAGGGTCCTTCATTGTTTCTGTCCATTGGTTGTTCCATGTTTCACTTGCTCGGTCTTCAGCGCTTTCTGTTGTGCTCTTAATGTCCTGAACTGGTTCCTCAACTTCAATATCTTCTATTGGTTCTTCAACTTCAATATCTTCTATTGGTTCCTCAATATCTTCCACTGACTCCTCGATTTGTTCTACTGTCTCTTCAGCCCTTTCTGGTCCCAATACTTCCTCTGTTTCATAATCTGTCTGGAGAGAGTACCAAGTCTGTGGCCTCCGAGAGCTTATCTTCTGAGATGTTTCAGCTTTTGAAATAATGTCGTCAATGAAAGTTTTCCTTCCTCCTCTGCCTTGGCCCCTGCCACTTGTAGGGTTAGTTTTCCTGCGTCCTCTCATGCATCCTGTACATCTAAAAGAAAATCATTAATGCTCTTAAAATCTTCAGTCGCCTTCCTTGGCAACGACGCCAAAATGTTGGTCACTTTAATTGCTTACTAATTAAACAGTCGAGTTCCACATAAATTTTCAACCCGGGAAAGTCCGATTATTTCAAAGGCAACTACGCAATATATGTACTCAATTTTAAAATCACTAAAAGATGTAGTATAAATAAATCACACCCTGTTAAATCTTCACTCTGTGTTACAACAACTATACTCTATTACAGATATCTAATAAGAGATGAATAATTAATCAGAGAGAACAAATCTGCAAAAGAAAACAATGGCTATTCTGTAACAAAGGATCAGGACCCTATCCCTAGAGTAGGAACCTTCAGCACCTTCCTCTGTTATCCAGTTCACCAATTCACTCTGTAAACCTAATCACCGGTGAGACACTCATGAAATAGCATCAATCGTTTAAGAGAGAAACAAAGTTTCAGCAAAAGTAAAATATCAACCAGAAACAATACTCGTTAACAAGGCATGAACAAAAATGACACTTAACACACAACAGAAAGATAATGGGTGAATCTTGTGATGAAGGTGGGCCCTGTCCTTCTCACAAGATTCCCCAGGACACAAAAACTAAGATGAGATACTCAGAACAAAACTCTATTCATTCATCAATATACCATATTACAGAAAAGATTCAGTCTTGTTCCTTCAACTACAACCTCGTGTTACAGCTTGTTCACCCCCCCTTATAATGTAGATGTCTCCTCTTTATAAAGGAGACATCTATTACAAAAGATTTACATTATAGATTCTAGTTCAACCCATTATACAAAAATAGGGAAATCGGTTTCCCGTCAACAAAATGTTGTTACAGTTATTTAGATTATGAACGTTACAACCAATGTAATAGCTTCCTCAGTGATCGATCAGGTTCCTTTATTGTTGTCAAATTTGGTACACAAATCTCAACTGTCTCAGCTTCGATATTTGCATGATGTTCCTGCTGTTTCAGCAACTGCAAAAGATAGTCCTGCCAGCTTTAGGCAGTTTCAATAATGCGGTCTACACATCATTCTTTAATTGTTCAACAACTCAGTCAACTTCAAAGATCAATTATAAAGATAGCATGATTATGTGTTAAATAATTAAACATATAGCAATGAGAAGAGTCACTTCATACCTTTAGAATGATTGAGTCAAAACACTAGCAAGGACTTTCAAATATGGGTTGAAAAAGGTAATATTATGAAAAAATATAAGGTCAAAGAGAGACAATATGGGGTCCTAACAAAGGATACCAAGGAATATGTTAAAAGATGTGACAGTTGTCAGAGAATTAAAAAACCTACTCTTTCAAATGAAATTCCATTGCAGCATCAGATACTCATTCAACCATTTGAAAAATGGGCACTAGATTTTGTTGGTCCAATCAATCCACCTTGAAAGCAAGAAAGGTATATTCTGGTATGTAATGATTATGTCACTAAATGGGCAGAAGACAAAGCACTTCCTTTTGCTACTAAAAATGTTGTAGTTTCATTTCTTTCTGAGGATATTTTCACTCGTTTTGGTGTTCAAAGAGATATTGTAATAAATCAAGGAACACAATTTACATATAGATTATTGCAAAAGCTTGTGGAGTAGTACAAAATCAAGCATGGGAAGTCCACTCCATACCATCCACAAGCTAATGGACAAGTTGAGTATACAAACAAGGTGATTGAAATAATTCTCACCAAGACTGTACAATTACATAGGAAGGATTAGGCAGAAAAGCTTCGAGAAGCTTTATGGGCTTATATAACTACATGGAGAAGTACTACATGAAATACTCTCTATGAACTTGTTTATGGGGAGCAGGTCTTACTTCTACTACACTTCCAGATCCAGACCTATAAAATACCAGTCCAATTGGATCTTGACTTATTACAAGTACAATAACAAAGGATGGGACAACTCAATGCGCTTGATGAAATAAGACAAGAAGCCTTCTAGAAAACCAACCTAGTTCAGCAACAAAGATTCAAATAGCATGACAAGTACATTAAAGAAAGGAAATTTTATTCACGAGATTAGGCATTACTCTTTGATTCAAAGTTCAAAAATTTCCAAGGAAAATTCCAAACTCACTAACTTAGACCTTATGAAATTGAAAATGTCTTTGAAAATGGTGCAATTAGAATCAAAACTATTGATAAAGAGAAGATTCCTCTTTTAGTAAATGGACATTGACTTAGACTTTATCATAAGCCATTGACAAAAGAAGATTTTGTCAAAATTTTCCAAGACAATTTAGAATTGAAGATGGTTGAGAAGAATTCCTCTTCTTTTCCACCTTAGAAATTTTATTTTTCTCTATCATACAATATATATATATATATATATATATATATATATAATTATATATATATATATATATATATATATATATATATATATATATATATAAATAATAATGTATAAACATGAAAACAAACAAGTTGTTGGCATGCTTATACAAAAAGTTTAAAGTGAAAACCAAAATTTGTTGGCACCTTAAATTTTCTCTCTTTACCATTTCTTCCAAAAAGAAATTCCCCTTTCCTAATCATCCCTTTCTTTTAAAAAGAAAAAATCTCTCAGCTATAGAATTAGTGACTTTCTGCAGCTCGAACAATTTTCTGTAGCTCTAATAAGATTTCTGCAGCCAATTTGACAGGAACACTTGGTGGCTCAAATTAAAGAATCATTGACTCCTTTTGAGTTGAAAGTATTTGCAAAACATATCAAAGGACAAATAAGGTCAGTAAATCAGTCGAAGATATGTGATACTTTAATTTTACAATAAGGGTTAACATATTGCATATATGAATTATGTGGACATAGCACTAGTGAAATGAAATGAAATCATTGCAAATCATGGGTGATAGTCGCTTGTCAAATCCATTATAGTGCACCATTTTAACTCTTATCTCGTCCTCATTTCAAATCCATTGATTTGATCGCTGAATCATTGAATTGAATGTGTTCCAACTGCTAACTCATTTCCATAAGCCTTCATTATATTCACTCATTCTCTCATTTCTCCAAATTCATAGAACCTCTCCCTCTCTCTCCATCATAAAAAAAAACCCCACCAACAACATTTTCCCCTATCAAGTAAATAGTTCTTGAGACAAAACTTCTTTCACCATGGGCGTTATTATCTGGATAGAACCAACAGGAAAGAAGTTCTTGAAAGGATACCCTTAGACCAGGGAACTTTTACAGAAAGTACAGTGGTTAAAATTCATAGAAAAATTTGATGGTTTCCACAAGGAGGTAACTAAGAATTTTGCACAATCTCTTGATGGAACAGAGCTTGAAATAGGTGATGTCAAGTTTGCAGCAACAAAGTCCTTGATTGCAGAAGCCACAAAATTGCCTAGATATGGAGAAAAGTGTTTCAAAAACAAACGAATCGATGGGGAAAATTGGAAAATATTCTTGAAAAACCCAAACATGGACACTGCCTTCTTCAGAAAAGGCCTTCCTAGTTCAGCCCTCAAAAGTAAATGGAGAAATTTGCTCCTTGTACTTTAGAAATTTATTACTTGTGAAAGTCAATTTGGATGCATGTTTTTCTGCCACATTAGGATAATGATAAATTTCCTTGAAGAACATCAAATGAATCTTCCATACTTTCTCTTGCATAGCCTTAAGAAAATGTTAATGAGCGTTCAAAAGAAAATCAAGTCTATAGACAATACAATGTACCATCATGGATTGATAAAAATATTGATTGAGTTTCATTTTCAAAGCACATGTGACAATCGGGAAAATATTCTAGTAAGAAATCATTTTGAAGAGAAAACCACTGAACACCCAAGTGGTAGTAGAGCCCTAAGGGGAATAAAGAGGAAAATGTTAACAATAATAGAACAGGAACCCCAATCCCAACAATAATTATCAGAGGATGAACTACCATTGTAGATAGTTTGCAGAAAATGAAAAAAGGGAATTTTAGAAGAAAGAAAGCCGAAAAGAAATCAAAGGTTTCACCCCAAACCAAGATCCTTCCTCAAGAAGAAAAGCAAAAAGCTAAAGAGAAGAAAACTCAGGGATTGCCAACCATAGGTTTAAGGAGATTATACACAGTATAAAAAGAAGCCTCAAGAGTTGCAGAATATATCGATCTTGAGTCAAAAAGAAAAATGGAAGATCTTGAGGACTCTCCAAGAGAGTCACTGAGATTGTCACTAAGAGTGTCTCCACCTCCCTTCAGTTCACCTCCAAGAAGTTGAGTACAAAGTCCAGGTGTTGATCTTGTTGAATAAGAAATTTATGATTACATAGAATCACTAGAGAGAAAGGAAGAAGCAACCAAAGGGTCAATCCAAAGTCTAGGAGAAGGAAGTAACCTATTTAATGAGCCACAAGAACCTTTAGCATCTAATGTTTTGAAGCAATAAATCTTTGAGCTAGAGACATTAAACATATACCTCAAAAATGAAAATCAACTACTGAAGGCAAATAATGGAATTTGAATTGCCAAGAGTGACAACCTTATTCTTCACTTAAGTCTATGGTACAAAAAGAACATGAGGTTGAAGAAAGAAAACAGGGCAATGCAAAGAGAAATCATCAACCTAAAGTATAAGATCCTCATGAAGAAACCAAGAATGGTAGTGGCTGCCAAAAAGAAGAAAAAAGTGAATTTTGAATGTGATAGCAAGAATGTACAAGAGAATTACAATGTTGAGTTGTATGAGGACATACAAAACCTCCAGTGTGGGGGAATGTAGAGTCCAAGAATTTCCTTACCTTGACACCCTTTTTTCCCATATTTCCTCCTTTTCCTATTGCTATCAACCAAATAAATGAAATAAACATAATGTTTTGTTAAGGTAAGAACTTATATGTCCTATTTTTAATATTTTGTCCATATGCCTTATTGTTTTATTAAAGTTTGCAATTAGCTACAAAATTGACCTAATTCTGCAGCTAATCCACACGCCCGTAGCTACTTCCGTTGTTGATAGGGTTCGAGTGCGCCAGCTCAGAAAAGGAGTATATGGGTAGATAGAGAATGATCCTTTCATGGATTTCTTCCTGTTTACTCGAACCAATCCATCAAACTAATCACACTAGAACACGGTCAACCATGACAGTCAACTGCAAGATAATGTGCCAGAACAGAGTCTGAGTTTCAAGAGATATTATCGATTTTATTTTTCAAATAGAAAATAGATGAATAAGCGATATGATTTGGTTTGATAAGGGTTAAGATACTTAGGCTTGAATTTCTCATGTTGTTAATTAAGAAGTCGCTATAAGAACAATGGCCACTTTGTGTTTTGGTGCACGCCACCGTATGTAATTTTGAAAGCATCATGTTGAAACTATTTTCCGATTAATAGATCTTGATTCATACATTTTATGTTGCGTTGGTTAAAGCTGTTGACTCCCTCGTGGAGGGCCCCTGCATGCATATCAGGTATTTGACTCACTGTAAGTATATTTTCTTTTGTTTCTTAGAATTAATTTGTGGATGATTTGTTTTATATTGTTAAGATGCATTCCAATGGAGTTTACAATTGAATTGACGTATGCATCAATAATTTCGTTTGCTTTATACCTAGCATAAATCAATCATTTCGTTTTCTTTATACCTAGTATAATTCAGTCATTTCATTTCATAGTTTCACTATTTCATATATTAGTAATCTCATTCTTGCTTTACTTTTGCATTAAGTGAAGATGCAATAGTTAAGAGTGACAATATTTTCTTAGCAATTGGATTCAAGCATCTTTTATTTTCTAATTTGATAAAGTAGGATCTCCTTCACATCATTCCATGCTTTCATAGTTAGCCTAGTTTGGCTGCAGCAAAAAAATCCAAACATAATAAAAACAGTCTAGCAAAGTAGAGTTTGGATCACTATTCAACCATCCCACAAAGTTCAATTCAATTAAGATTAATTTTAGAATAACCAGTTAACAAATCTCAAGGATAATACTCTAATATACGTAGTAACATCATCTCCATATTGATTATAGATTTAAACATTAGCCATAACATAAACACCCTAAAGACATAAGTAACTTCTAGCACATTCAGTGCACTTGTACTTCATCAGTTTACCTGCCCTAGTCGATAATTCATGCTTGCAATTTAAGAACAATAAATTGACTAAACAATTATATATATATATATATATATATTATATATATATATAAGGTCGTGGAGTGTATGTGATGGGACTATATGTATGTGAAACATTCTATTTGATTAAATTTTGCGTTGATATAATTTTTGATGACCAAATATCATTATTGCATGGTATATCGATGGTGTAATGGTTGTAAATACTAATGTTCACTCATATGTTGGTTGGAGAATGCGCTGAATTTTGGTTAAATTTGTGAATGTCATATGAAGGTTGTGATATATGGTGCAAACATATATCATTTAATGACCATATATCATATTATATTTGTACATTGAGTTTTTTTAAGTCCGTGTGCACCTTCAAGTTTATGATAGAGCATATATATGTATTATTTTTAAATTGTATATGTTGAATGATATATATTATATGAGTGTTGGTGATCACTGAATTGAATATATATTGTATGTCTCTAGTCTTGATGGTTGTCATATATAAGGAAGTGATTGTTTTGGAAATTAAAAGAAGCCCTTTGTGGAGGAGAGTTCAGCCATTACACGTTGATTGTAGATTGTAATACTTGTGCACTTTTTATGGCTCTAATTTGTGAAGCCTTAGAGTTACTCAATACTTTGATACAATTTTTTGTTGAAAGCGGAATCCAAATCAAGAAAGACTCTCTTTTCGACATTCAAACATGCTTGCAAATGCACAAGAAAAGATTGAATTTTGGCAGCTTGAGACACAACTACAACATGATGAGTTACAACAAAAAATATGTCATTATGAACTTGTTTTTGTTTAGAATAATCCTTTGTTTGTTATTGAGATAGACTCCCATCAACAACGATAAATTGTAGAAGTAGTACCCATTTCAAGAGAAAATGTGAAAAAAGATGCAAAAGTTCAGTCTTCACTTCCCAAGCCCATCATCAGACATTGGTAAGAGCTTGTAAGAAACAAGAATAGAATAGGTCTTGGATATGTCAAGGAGTTATCCTTTCATACTCCAGATTATTCAAATCCCATCCAATTTCAAAGTGTTGGGTTTCTTCATGGCAATTCATCTTCACTTGTTTCAAATATTGCTCCTCTTCCAAAGCAACCACATATTCTGAAATCCCAACATTGTCATAGAGTTGTCCATGTGAAATATCATTGTTTTGATCTTCATCTATGTGAGAATTGTGGTCAACACAAACATAATTCAAATAGCTTCCTCTGAAATAATCCTCCTACAAGAAAAAAAAGCTCACCTTTTATGGATCTCTTCTTGGCAATGGGCTTGAACAACTAAGAAGATATTTCGATCATATTACAGAATTTGTTCTTAAGTATTGAAAATTATTGTAGTTGATTTCTCTTCATTTTCTCACCTTGTATCTAATAGGTGGGGAATTGATGGTGATCCAGGTGGATATTGGTGGCCACCTTCCTATTCCACCTAGACCTCCAATCAATTTCGCTTGTTTCCTTAATTATAGCAACATTTACGATTTTTAGCAGCTTTTTAGGTCTTGAACTTACGAAGATTATTGTTTGATATAGCTTTGATACCACTTGTTATAGATCTGACCTGAAAATATATGAGAACAAGATTTGAATATAGATAGAATGCTTCCCTTTATTAATCAAACCCTTAAGGTAGGGCAACACCATACATTCACTCCTTAAGGAAGGAGAACGCTCCACAAACCATATGCCTGTTCATACAATAATCCTTCACCCCTCTCAATGCGGAGTCTCTAGCCTCTATATAGGCCTCATACATATAATACCATGGGTCATTACCATGGTTCCCTCAATACCATCTTTCTAATACCATGGGCCCATTACATTATTACTAACTACTTGTGGTCCCTTACATGATACGGGTTAACCACCTTATTTATTACTATGGCCCATCCCATTATTACGTTATTCCCTTTGGTACCTCCCTTTGTACCCCATATTATCCCCCTAGGTATATAACATTGGTGGCCACCTACCTATTCCACCTAGACCTCTAATCAGTTTCGTTTGTTTCCTTAGTTATAGAAAAATGTACAATTTTTAGTATCATTTCAAGTCTTTAACTTACAAAGATGTTTTGACACCCGATTTTTTTTTTTTTGAGATTCACAGCAAGCCTAAAGAAAATAATTTGAGAGATATTTCCAACAAGGTATCGTACGTGACAAACAGAGAGCATATGACCAAGTTATGACCCCAGGAAGTTAGGTTCCCAGCTAACCCCAGTGGGGCCCAAAAACTCTTGACGTTTCATCTCCTAGGGTTAGGGTTTTACCTTGTTGTTCAATAATAATAAAAAGGTTGTTGAGATTCATTGTAACAGAGTTCAGAGGCATGTATCCACTACATCTCTTCTTAGAGATAAGCTATCATCATCCAAGTTAGTTTATTTCCATTTTGTATGTAAGCATATTTCAGCTCTTTGATATTAATAAAATGAAGTTTTATTTCTATTGAATCTTTGTGTTTACGTGTATATATGTATGTTATTACATCCCTTCCATGGGGGTTTCACTCAATGTACCTCTGACATATCATGTGCATTCATGGCAGACTAAACAATACCCCTAATTTGACTATATAATGTAAAATACCTCTAAAAATCACATTATTTAACCCCCTACCAATACAAAACCAATACACCTTCCCAATTAAGAAACCCCCATTTTCATTGTATATGGTAGGTATCCATTTTTCATTAACATTTTTTATACCCCTTTATAATTTTTCATTAACTTTGAGCTCCATTTTTTATACCTGCCAATATAAAAAACATTTAGCCCCTATATATCCCCCAATATATTATGTCATTTTTTCCTCAATATATATCCCCCAATATGAACCCACGTGGTATGGTATGACTCCTCCAGTGAAGCCCCCGTGGTTCCTTCATAAGTCCAGATCAGTGGTATCAAAGCGGTGTGTTCTTTCTCTTTTTCTCTTTGCATGTCCTCAATAAGGTATAAGGAGTTAGTGCTCAAATTGGTTGAACCTTTGCAAGACCAGCCTTGCAAACCTTGATGGCCTCCCATGGCAGTGGAAAAGATTGCTCAAGGAAGCCCTCGAGCATAAAAGGAACATGATGATGGATAACTTCTCCCAGATCCTTTGGCAACTACCCAGAGGTGACACATCTTCATCCAACAACAACTCTAGAGGCACCACTCCTTTTAAGGTACAAGTTAACTTTGACATTCCCATATTTGAAGGCCAGACAAATGCAGATGCCATAGATAGATGGTTAAATCTATTAGAAGGATATTTTTTCGGTTCATGACTTTTACAATAAGGAAAATATTACTTTTTCACTCCTCAAAGCCAGGCCACATGTCAAGGATTGGCGGGAAACCTACTGTGAACAAAAGGACGAGAGGAAATCCTCACTATTTTCAATTGCACACACATGGAATTATTTCCAAGACACCATCAAGGAACAATATTGCCCTATCGGGAGCTATGAAGATAAATACATAAAGTGGACCATGCTGTGGAAGGGAAGGGACAAATATTGTTAGATTTCACAAATGTTTTCCATATCCTTCGCACTAAGCTAGGTATTAAGGATTATGAGTAGAATTTGGTACTTAAGTACCACAGTTGTCTACAAAAGTACATCGAGGATGAGATGGAGTTCCTGGACATCTCCTCGGTTGGTATCGCCTATCGATGCGCTGTCAATATCATGCATAAATTTAAAAAGAAGAAGAGAGAATTTGAATTTGTGAATCTGAAGCAAGGGAAAGGTGCCCCCAAATTGTAGAACAGAGGATGAAGCCAATGGAGGGTGACGCAGGACAACCTACCAAAAGCTGTAAGCAAATAACAACACCACAAAGAAAAATAAGGACACAAGGAAATGGTTTGAGTTCCATAAGAACCCCACTCAAAACACAAGTGAGTATTGAGCCAAGCAGTCACTAGTGGCCAAACTAAAGGTTTCCAAATTAGATGCATGTTCGAAATCTAACTCTGAAATCGATAAGCGGAATGAAAAAGTGAAGCAGATTATTGACACAGAGCCTAGCGCCACCATTGCCACCACCAAGATCCAGAAGGATGAGCCCGAAGATCTAGAGGAGGGGGAGCGACTCTTCCACTCACAGATGTGGGTGAAAGGTTCTCTGCTGCATTTCATTGTTGACAACGAGGTCCAAAAGAACCTCATTTCAGTAGAGGTCATGAAGCGGTTGGGCCTACCAACCACATCACATCGGTAGCCATAAATCATCTGGTGGATTCACCAAGGGTGAGATCTCCGTGTCAACCAATAGCGTTTCCTTCCCTAAAACATCAATCCCTTCATAGATGAGGTACTATGTGATGTTGCTCTGCTTGAAGTTTTTGATGTATTATTAGGCCAACCATACTTGGGGAAGTGTCATGCTATGTATGAGTCTAGGCCTCACACTGTCATTATTTGGGAAATAAGTTATACAAGATACTGTAGGTAGCATTTCCTTCCACCATCTCTTCGATATCTATGAAGTAATGCAATAATATCATTTCCCAGACCAAGAAATTTTTCTTCCTTACGATTCATCCTTAGGGAAAGAAGAAGACCGTGGCCACATCCACAACCCCCAAACAAGGATCCTCCGCATAATAACAGTAGATGGATAAGGTCGTGAAAGAGTATAGGGACATCTTCACTTCACCCATAGGGGTACGCATACACTGTCACGTCAAGCACTCCATCAATCTGACCTCGGGCACGCCGCTACCCAACAGGTCGATCTATCAACGCTCTATTATCGAGAATGATGACATTAAGAGGCAGATTCATGAATTTTTGCAAAAAGGTCACATCAAGCCAATTTCATCACCCTGTGGCAGCCTAATCATGTTGGTATAGAAGAAATACAACACCTGGAGACTTTGTATTGACTATTAGGTGCTAAAAAATATCATTGTCTTGATTATCTAATCCCATGGATTGATGACCTTCTAGACCAGCTCAAGGGGGCCAAATATTTTAGCAATATTGACATGAAGTCAGGGTATCACTAGGTACCAATTGAACCCTTTGATGTGTGGAAGACTGCCTTCAAATACAAGGAGGGCATTTTCGAATGGTTGATCATGCCTTTCGGGTTGACGAATGCCCCCACAACCTTAATGCTACTGATGGATGAGCTATTGTGGACCTTTACCAACTCGTTCATGGTATTCTACCTATATGACATCCTGATATTCAGCTGGAGTTGCGAATAGCACATACACCATATCCGATAAGTCCTCTAAACCCTACAACAACACAAATTGTGTGTTAATTTGGAGAAATGCACTTTTGGTATGAACCAGGTTCGATATATGGGGTGCATCACTAATGAGCAGGGTGTGCATATGGACCGAGACAAGATACAAGTTATTCAAGATTAGTTAGCCCCAAACAATCTAACAGACCTTCACATATTTCTGGGTCTTTCCAATTTCTATTGCAGGTTCATGTTGGGATTCTCTCATATCACTTGGCCTTTTAGTCAAGTTACCAAAGGTAGAGTGAATGAAAAGTTATTTTGGTATGGATCCCAACAAAAGATGTTTTTTGAGTTGAAGCATCACCTCTGCTCTGCACCAACGATCATATTACCAGACCTTCAACAACTATTTGAAATTGATATATATGCCTTCAACTATGATATTAGTGCAATTCTTACCTAGCAAGAGAATCTGGTGGCATATCACAGTGATACACTTTCAGATACAGTCAAAAAGTATCCCGCTTATAATAAATATATGTATTCTATTGTGTAGGCCTGCTGACAATGGAAGCATTACGTTTTGGGGAAGGAAATAGTCATCCACATAGATCACTGACCCATACAGTTCATACAGACACAAGGGAAGTTGTTGAATGATCACTGTCAGAAATGGTCCACATATCTGCAATAGTTCCATTAGAACAACAAGTACAAAAAGGGAAGCACCAATAATTTTTAGACTGTCTTAGCTGACCACTGGTCATGGCATTGACCACTGTGCTTGAATCTCATGGACACGAGGCTTTGGGGTGGTCGCATCTTTACAAGAGCAATCCAAAATCTGGTAACACCTACCAGATGCTCCTAGAAGAAAAGAAGGTTCCATATTTTTACCTCGAGGGTGCATTGTTATGCCACATGGGACACCTCTATGTTCCTACAAGAGAGCACACCAAGATGATTTTTGAAGCAAACAATAGTCATGTTGCTAGACAATTCGGGGTAGATAAAATAGTGGCAGTGCTGCTGAAGTATTTTTATTGGCCGAACCTTCGATAGGATGTTGGGAAGTACATTAGATCTTGCACTGTCCATGTCATTACCAAACCAACAATCAAGAAGCGAGGCCTATATACTCCTCTTCCTACTCCTAGTCAACCTTGGGAATCCATCTCCATGGATTACATGTCAGGCATTCCTTCTACTAATCATGGAAATGTATGTGTATCTCTAGTCATTGACATATTCTCTAGGATGGCCATTTTGTCAGTATGCAAGAAGAGTATCATAGAAGAAGCCACTGCTAAGATATTTTTTGAATGAATGTGGGTACATTTTGGGACCCCACAGTCCATTATCTTAGATTGGGAGAACAGATTCCTGACTAAATTTTGGTTAAGCCTCTAGTTGATGCTGGACACCAAGCTCACTATGTCTGCAACCTTCCACCCCCAAACTGATGGCAAAATAGAGGTCATCAACATGATGGTCATGTACATTTTACACATGTACAACTCAAAGAATCCACGCACATGGGATGAAAGCCTCCCTTATGTCTAACACAAATACAACAGAGTTGTCCATAGCTCCACTGGCCATAACCCTTTTCAGGTGGGGTTGGGATTCCAACCACTATGTCCCATTGATGTGGCCATACCACTTGCAACTACTCAAGCAAATTCAGGTCATGTTCAGTCTGAAGTTGACCAGACTAACAACTTCATTGAGCCCATTCAACACATTCACTATTAGGTCCATGACATATTGGACAGACCTAATGCTAAGTACAAGTAGCATCATGATCAACATCGAGTGCCACACAAGTTCCAGGTGGGCGACAAAGTTTGGTTACATTTATAGAAGGATCACCTCGTTAGGCCCCACAGCAAGCTTCACTTGCTCTGATATGGATCATATACCATCACCAAGGCTATAGGGGCCAATGTCTTCAGGTTCAAAACTACAACATTCCTTGGTATGCACCCACTATTCAATGTTGACTAGCTGTGACCATACTTTCCTCCATTATTGGACACATCCAATGTTGCAGAGCAGCTTTCACCAACAGATATCAACCCAAATTGCATTGAGTAGGCTAGAACTTACAAGATCATGGCCACACATACTAAGAAAACTGACCAGAAAAGGATATAGCTATATCGATTTGTCAACAAAGATGAACTCATTCACTAGGGCAAGTGGTTCACTCGGGACTAGGTTCAACAGAAATTTCCTCACCTCATGGAGGTTTTGATGCAATGGGCACCATTGCTTCCTAAGGGGGGAGGATAGATCCAAGTGAATATTGGTGGAAACCTCCCTATTCCACATATACCTCCATTCAATCTCACCTATTTCCATAATTATAGCAACATTTACTATTTTTAGTAGTTTTTTTGGGTCTTGAACTTCTAGAGCTATTTTGAACCCCTAAATGGTGTTTTTAAGGTTTGCAATAGGCCATAGCCATTATCAAGGGCTTGCATAAAATCCTGTAGTACTATGATGGATCTTTCCAACGAGGTATCGTTTGTGCCAAACATAGATCATATGACCAAGTTACGACCCCGAGAAGTTAGCTGACCAACTGACCCCAATGGGACCCATAAACTCTTGATGTTTCATCTCCTAGGGTTAGGGTTTTCCCTTGTTGTTGGATAATATAAAATTCCCTTAAGCCTCATTGTAACATAGTTCTGAGGCATGTAGCCACCACATTTCTTCTCAGAGATAATCTACCATCACCTGAGCTACCTTATTTCCATTCTGTATGTAAGCATAATTTAGTTCCTTGATATTAATAAAATTTAGTTTTATTTATGCTACATCTCTATGTTTATGTGTCTATCTATATTTTTTTTTGTTCCTGAATAAGTATAGATCAAATGGTCATCTACAAGCTTCAAAGACACATCAAGTGAACCTAGGCCACAACTTAAGCCTACTGCCTGAGCCTTCAGCCAGAGACATCCATACCTATATTCAGAGTTGTAGCAGGAAATAGAGAAGCCCCTAAGCATTCCTTGGTTGGTGGTCTTACTTAAACCACCATAGGTTGGCACCTCCCTTTCCTAGTTGAGGTTCTCCCTTTTTTCTATAGGTTGAATACCTCCCTTTTTCAGGTTGATGGTCTCCCTCTTCAAAGCATTGAGGATCACTTCCCCTAGTAGAGATTTTAGCTTCTAGATAGATTTGGAAGAGTTATAGGAATCACACTAAGCGTTCATGGTTGAAACACAAAGGTATCCCTTTTCAAAAATAATTGGGAGCACTTCCTCTAGTAGAAGAATTCAACTTCTAGACACATTTGAAAGAGTTTTAGGAACTATATTAAGCATTCCATTTTTTGTGGCCATCCTTAAACCACTGTTGGTTGAGACCTTTAGTTCTCCTAACTTATACCATCAACTCAAAGACCAAATTCAACCTACTATTGTTATGCATTTGTTCACATTTTGTATTACAACTCTCTTCTTGGACTTGTATATACCCCTTTGGATTAAGGGGGGGAATGTTGGACACCTAATCTAGTATGGATTGGCGTGGAATGTCAATAGTCATCAGAGTCCAAAAGATCACTTAGAATATGGAAAGAAAGGGTCATTAGACATTGTATAAAATTGTATATAATTGTGAATAATATGCAACTCATGATTTATCCTTCATATCTTGTCTATTTGTATGTATGTTTAACAACATTTGGGGTGTTATTCTTAATGGTACTCTCTAAATTAAAGATGAAACTTAATAGATTTTAAGGGATTGAGTTAACGTAAAACATGTGCATACATATTCATGATGTTCTAAAGTTTTGATGTGGTTAGTAGCTACTGGAACGAGTTTAGATATATCTTAACTTTTCATCTATAGTGCATAAAATAAATTAAATCCTTAGAGGTCCCAAAATTTCCTCCATTTTCCCATAAAAAATGTTTTCACCTCAAGGGATTTGTGAGAAATGTTTGACGGTAGATACTTATTTACACAGACTAAATAATGTGTTGATTTCTCTATTAATCCAATGAAATAGAGTACGCATAAATACATAAAAAAATTGTCTCAAAATAGGCAAAATATCTTGGTCATGCAATTCAAAAAATATATCAACTTCACACCATTATGGGAAGGATCTAGTTGGAGAGAATCTCATTAGGGGAATTTTGAGATCTAAAATGGGCCTCTTAAGAAAAATGTACTACCAAAATCAACTTTATAAGAACCAATAGGATTCAAGATGATGATGTCAACCACGGGGATGATTTACCACTTTTGGAGTAGAAAAGTAAAAAGAATAAAAAATAATAAAATAATAAAACTATCTTTTCAACTCGTATTTTCAACTTATCTCCCTAAGATTTTACTCAAATTTCGAGTGGGAGTACTCAAGGATGAAAAATTTAATTCCTTATCTAAGGAGTACCCATGTTGCATATTTTCGATAGACCTTGCTACATGACAAATGATAAATACATGAAAAATCATGATTGCAATAATGTTTTTCATGTATTTCTCATTTTTCATGTAGCAGGGTCCATTGAAAGTATGCAACAATGGTACTTCCTGTATGAGGAATAAAATTATGCATCCAACAAGCTTTGCTACTCGAAATTTCAGTAAATCCATAGGGAGATACGTTGAAAGTTTTTTCCTTTTTCCCTCTAAAGTTTCATGATGTAATCTAATCTTATTTTATTATTTCCACTGTTATTTTATAATTTCCTTAGGAGGCCCATTTTAGACCTGAAAATTCCCCTAATTCTCATGTCCAACTAATTCCAACAACATCCTAAATGCTAGGAACAAACTCTTCTCCTAGAGATGAACTCTACCTAATAATGACCAACAAACACACACATAAGACAAGTTGTAGTTACATATTCCAACAGCCCCCCTTAAGAGCTCATCTTATTAATATTTGTTAGGCTAGGTCTTCATTATCAAGTCCCCTACAACAAATGTTCCACTATGAATTAAAGAACTTACTAATCATCAAATTGTATATCTAGTCGAACATAACACTTTCACATGATACCTCAATCATGCAAACAACACCAAAATTTCAAGCCACATATTAAGGAACAACCATCCATCAAAAGATGTTGGTAACTAGTTGATGTATCCACTAGTCAAATAGGAAGCTCTTTCCATACATGGTTCATTCAACTTTTTCATGAAATTCCATTAAATTAAAAACTTCTCCTCTTAGAGTCTACAACCATCATGGTCTAGCCCAACTATCAAAGTGCTTTATAACAATGGCTACTACCCTATACTTGACAAGTTATCCAAGACATTAGGGAAATATGGGAAATGGAAATCATGTATATCTAAATCTTACATTGGTATTCCCTTTATGTGTTACATACATAGACATAGGTACATACATTACATGCTCCATAACATGGATATGCCTGGTTTCAAGGACCAATACATTGAATCAAAACATGATATCATTAACTTTCCACTAGTGAAATATGTCACGCACATTACAATATGATCAAGTCTATTTTTATTCCTTACAACTCATGAAATATACCTTGTTTTCCATTATGTATCCTTCATTATCCTATCCCCATTACTTCCATAGCCAATCTTCACTACTTCCATAAAAATTATTACTAGCTTCCTTTGGATCAAGCTTAAAAGGAATATCTACTACATCCAAGATAATATATATATTCCTTGTCCTTCCTACTACAATCATAAAATTTTCACCCTCCATGCATGTGAAAACATTTTTTCCAATAACTTCTAATGCAATTGATGAACCAACTCTATGGCAACAATTATCCTTGTCCTTTTGTATTTGATCTCATAACAAAACACAAAGTGCACATCCAACTCCTAATGTTAATAAATCCATGTATGGTTGTGCAACCTCCCCCTCAAAGAAATAACCATGCTCAAGTAGGATTGAATGAATAGATCAACCTATATTCCCAACAAAAGGGATGCACTTTCATAGTTAAAATTAATTTACCTACAACTAAAAGAGACCAAACCTATCATATTTGACTTTTTATGACTTGATTCATCCATATTTTATCTTAGACATAATAAGACATCTCTTTATGAGCTCAAACACACCAAACAAGTTATCCATTTCAAATGAATATAAGTTTCTATACTTCTCTACTTACATGTAGAATCATTATCTTGAGCATATACAAATTGGAAATTAATCAGACCATTAATATCTCAAATTGATTGTGAGCCTATTATACTAAAGGTCGTGACAATGACTTGACTATATCCATCCTATGGACATAATTCCATCCACCAAGGCACTTACCTACCCAGCCATGATGCTTACCAATACTTTAGGATAATAGTGTAGATACATGATGTGTCCATGTTGATCATACATTCCTTGCACCTGTTAATAAGGACTTATAATGAAAAATTCATCAAACAATATATCATGAAGGAATAAATATAACAAAACATGCATAATTAAATCCCTTCTAGAGACAACATAGTTTTTAATTTTTCACTACATCAAATACCCACCAAGTACTTCAAAAAAAATTAACAAAAGATAAAAACTAACAAAAAAGGGAATGTTGTATTCCTCTGAAATCGTGCACATGCTTGGCATCTTTGTCAGTGTCTTATTCATATTTGCTCAATATTTATTTTAGATTCCTATGCATCTCCATTACCATGTCTTCCAGTAATCAACTCAAATGCACCAAGTAATTCTCATACCATTGTTAATACAACCAACAATTTCTATACACTAATGCACATAGTGACATATCCATTTATTCTATGCAACAACCCTTAACAAACACATAAGTAAACAATGGGAAACATATATGTGTAGGTTCTCAATTTCTACGATACACATAGAAACATATCATCTAGAGCATCATCATTCCTTTTGTCATTGCAAGTGTGATTCTTCCATTAAAGAACACCATATCCTAGATCATTCAACATTTTGATCTATGAAAATTATCAACACATTATCCGAGTTCCTTCTTGAAGTTACCTTGCTATTTTACCCTCGAATGTTTGGTAACGCTGTCCCTTTGAATCCTATTGAACTGCGTTTTGGTTTAACCCTATTGAACTGCGTTGTGGTTTAACTTCGTTGCATGATTTAATGATTTAATTGCTTGAAATGTTGAATGGTGGTGCTGCCCTAGTCGTAGCGGAATAAGCTTTGAAGCTGCTATTCATTACAAACTGCTAAAACGTCGATTGCAACATAAAGACCTAACAGTTGGTGGATGTTCTATTAACGCTATACCCGTCCAAGATTGAACAATGTAAGTGTTGTGCACTGTGGGTTATTTGATATTAACGTTGTGTTATGGATTTATGCATATGCTGTCCAAGTTATGGTAACGGTGTGCTATGGCTTTATACATATGATGTCCAAGTTATGGTATGCGTTGGTAAAGCTGCTGGTATATGGTATACATTCGAATAATGTTACCATTGAATGCATTGTCTAATGGTATGCGCTAACGTTTGCTAATAATCCAACTTACATGTATTAACACTGTATATGGTATTGAAATATGTGGGTTGAATGGTATTTGGAACGTTGAATGGTATTGAACTGCGATTTTATTGAGTCATATACACCGCTTTTGTATTGAACTGCCTTTGAATCCATTGAATGGTGGAATGAATAGGTCCAGCGTATATATATTGAATGGTTTCTTTTTGAATCCATTGTTGTTGACTTTATATGTGAGTGGAGCTCTTGTTTGTTAAAAAAAAAAAGGGGGGTAGTGATATGAAAATATTAAACTTTGGAGAGATTTGAAGAAAACATAGTGCATAAAGTATTTGAAATCTTTTTGCCCTTTTGAGTACAATTTCACTGTATATTAGTAGAATTATTTCAGAAGTTTTTTTACAGAATGCATTCAATCATATCTATGGTAGGAATAGTTCTCACTGGCAAGGAGAACTATCCTGATTGGTCCCGGATGATACAACACACCCTCATCTTCAATGAGTTGTGGAAAGGAGTGTGTGTCGGAGAAGGAG